>JAJOOF010013685.1:0-39991 GCA_029582545.1 Solanum lignicaule
CTTAGTAAAAATTAAAATTTTAGGAACTCTGTGGAGGAAATGACTCCATAAGTGAATTATTTTATACCATAGAGTTCAAAGCCCAATTGCTATGGTGAATTTGCTATCTTGGTGCTTGAAACCCTGATTTACTCTTCCTTGAATTTGAGGGAATTTGGAGGGGGTAAACTTGAAGAGAATTTAGGGGTTTAATGAATGATTTAGAATGGGTAGTTTTAGGGCTTAAAAGACTTATATAGAGCTCAGGATTAGGACCAAATCGACCTAGTTAAGGCATTAATCACTTAGGAAAAAGATTTAAAAGCCCCTTAAAATAACTGCCGACCCCTTTCTACGATTTTGACCTACGGTCCGTACTAGTCAATGGTAGAAAAGTATAGAAATTTTTTTAAATTGGACCAACTTTGACAAAACCTATCAATGACTCGTAGCTCTTCCTATGGACTATAGACACAAACGGTAGAAACCAACTTAACCCTCAAAATTTTCACTAAGCCTTGAACTCACCTACGAAACCTATCTACGACTCACATAAAGGTTGATAGGCCGTCCTACTCAACCATCAAATGAGGTACTGAAACATAGTTTTACAAAACAAAATCTACCCTAGTTCTACGTTTCCTTCCAACGAGACGTAGGACTTCCTATGGTCTATAGGCTGGACTCATAAAAACCAGTTCTCAGACATATTTCTGCACTATCCTTTTCCTTTAGACTTTCCATCTTCTAAGGTGTTTCATTAACACATGATAATCAATTTAAATCCATAAAAATCAAAACAGAGTAGAACAATAGATAGTATTCCACCAATTTAATCAAAACCGAATTTGATTTGCACATCCCTAAAATAGGGGTTTTATCCAATCATGTAAAATGTAAAATAAAATTTGCCAAAAATATTCTCAGCAATCAGATTGTTGATTTAAAACTTCAATTTAGGAGATCCACTTTTGAATTCTACTGAAAAGACGGGTTACAAGCTTGGTTCTGACTCAAGAAAATAGGAAGTTCTATTATACACAAATTTCACAATGTGTCGAATCCAATTGATTAGAGATTTATTTTTCTCTCTTATTGGCTATTTATATTTTTCCCAAAACTTAGCAAAAATTTCACTAATGACCCAGTTAGCAATGTTAGTTGGGCTCGTCGAGTCATTCAGTGAGTCGTCGACTTTGTATTCTTCTAGCCTCTTGATAGTTCTTTTTAAATCATAGTTGGTGAGCACGATAGATCATGCCATTCACATTCGGTGAGTCATCGATCATCACCCAAGCTCGCCTTTTAGCCTTCAATTTAACCACAATGTTCTGTCATTTTTTCATGAGCAACTGTCATCTCGCAGATAGAATTTGGAGCCTTGCCATTTAGCCTATCTTTTCACCGACATGCCTTGACCATTTGAGTCGATAACTCTGTCATTTTTGGTGAGGTCCGACACACTCAACGAGTCACGAAGTTCCTTTTGGCGGGCATCAACTTCACGTTATTATTCTTTTACATGTTTTTAGCTTGTTTTTGTGTGATTTCATCCTTGTCTTATCCTTGATCCTTCATAGATAAAGAACAACTATAAATCATCATATATGGACATAAAATACATTCAGAACGCTATTTATTAAACTAAAAAAGCCTCAAATGAGTTCAAATCTAACACTCATCCACCCTTCCCCCCTAACTTAACCTTGTCACGACCCAGGGGTACCCCCTAGATGTAACATGACGTATAGAACCCCGAAGGACTACCTAGAGCCACTTAGCTCTCATAACATAAGATTTAGAACAATAGAGTAAAACTATAGTCCAAGTACAAAACATTTTAGAAAATCAAAGCAGAAGTCTAATACACCTGTCTCATCATAGCCATCTAATACAATAAATGAAATTTGGCCTAGCCCATACATCATGTCCAAAAGAGAAATACATGAAAGAAAATATAACAATGAAAGTCCAACCTCGAAGCATGAGGAGTCACCAAAGCTCGGAATACCTCAAGTCAACCTCTAGCCACGAAACTGATGACCTTGAATGTCGGACCCTACATTTGTGGGAAATGCAGGCAAGAATATGCGTTAGTACAAAACAATGTACCAAATATGATAGCCATGCATAAAAAAATTAAATCATGCTAAAAGGGACATTTCATTTCATGACATGCAATTGACCGAGCTAAAACATGATATAGAACAGTTAGAAAACATAAGTAATAAATCATTGTCAATGCAAGGTAACTTCATCTTTAAAACCTCTGAACTCATATGCGATACTTCTTGAAGTAACCTTAGTTCATTATTACTTGTGGGGAATTAGCCTTAACCGATATAGTGACCATGTGAGCTATAACATGATCCCCCGGTGTCTCCCACACCGAAAATGGTTGTCCTACTTGCCAAGGTAGAACCATGAACTTCTAACTTAAGTGGATCCACTAGCGAATCAACCTATGGGGGCACATAGTTAAGGAAAAGGAGATTTCTACTAGAAACCCGGCCTCTACTAGCGGGGGAGCTTCTATATCATGAGATTGTTTCTAAAAACTCGGCCTCTACTAGGGGAGAGATTCCACCCCATTATTAATATCCTCTCGGTGCTAAGCATTAATCCCATGGAATAGTCATTTCTTACTTAACTTCATTTATCATGGAAAGGTGCCCTTGGACAATCACTTCAAGGTAGCTCATTAGGATAACTCTTACTCTTTGATTCAATTAGGTGAGACACCCTTTCAACCTAAGAATCCTTTCTATGTGAGAAAACCGTTCACATCATGCTATTATGTGTTTATGAGAATATTCTTTCACAACACAACATCATCATTCGTACTTTACTCTCAAAGAGCAAAACATTTGCATAGATTTCATAAGAAAATGCATAAGTCCATAATTTACCTCTTGAGGTTCAAAACCCACTTTCAATCATCAATTCTTAGAAAATATGGGTTAGATATGGATTTCATCAAAAGTACATGTAAAGCTTGCAATACATGCTTTATTTCATAAAACTCTTCCTTGAAGATAAAAATTCCACATCATATGATTCATATCTTGAAAATAACATGGGGATAACATGGGTTCATGGGGAAATCATCATTAAATCATAATATTTCATCAATTCATGCATAAGAGATCATAATTCAAATATTCAAATCAATAATGCAAAGAACCCATGATAATTGACGAAAACTCTAAATTAATTGGGGAAATCTACCATTAGAAATAGAGGAATTTCAGAACTCCATGAATGAAAGGAATCCATGCATGAAAATTATAATACCTTGAATCCAAAAGCTAGCCTTCAATGATAGAATTGAGACCTTCACTTGAAACCCTAGGTTGAATCTTCTTCTTCTTCAAATTTCTAGAGAGAAAAATATTTATAGAGGAGATTTGGTTTTCTTTTGTGAATTCGGAAGATTGAAGTGAATGGGCTAATTTGGGTGTTGAAAATACTTATATAGGGGTCTTAGTAAAGGGTAAAATAACGTAGTATAAGAACTAATTAATTAGGAAAAGACCCAACTGCCCCTGAAAAAACAGTCAGTTGTCACTGACCTTCCACCTACGGACCCTAGTCGACAAAAGGTGGTCGGACCCATGGCCCGTCCTGGTGGACCATCGATGCTGGTAATAGAGTTTTGGTCGACCTATGGTTCCCTTAGCCACGAGTCGTAGACCCATCGATGATTCGTCGGTCATTGGCATGGTTCCTGCCTGGGAACTATTTTTTGTTAGCCTATCAACAGACCCACATGGTGTTCGTGGTTCACCCCACGGGTCTTGGCTAGCCATCAAGGATGCCACCTGGAAAAGCTGAAATCCGCTATGGTGTCCTCTTTCGCTTTCGGGGTGTTACAATAACTGCCCTTGGGATTATTCATCCTCGAATGAGATTTAAAGTGGTTTTAAAAGATTAGGAGAGGAATTAACAACCCAACCTAACAATGCAAAGCATGTAACCAAAGAGGAACTATCAAATCCAATCTAGGACATTCTCAAAACATCATAAGAGGGGTGAAACTAACTCTATCAGCCCATCATGCATGCAATGCACATATACAAGGAGGAAACATCATCTCCAAGCTAATCATACTCAATGCACCATAAGGAAGTAGGAACTACATCTATCAACCCAATATGCATGAATTTTCAAAATTACTCATTTTCAAGGGGGAACTACCTTCTCCAAGCTAAAAACAAGCTCAACACAATCTCATGGAGCTCATATGCAATTTGTTGTCAAAAAGCATTGCTAAAGCATGTTCATCAATTCATCTCATGAAGTCTATAGGCAACTCATACTCAATTCACAACAACATAAGGAATATCAATCATATAAACTTTATATTTTTAAAACACAAGTTTTTCATGAACATGCTTAACTACCAAAACAAGGACAAACCAAGAGGAACTCATTACCTCAAGCTAGAATAAGAGTAGAAGGAAAAAGATGAGGATATCGGGACATCATATCGGCCTCGGCCTCCCAACTAGCACCCTCCACTAACTGATTCCTCTACAACACTTTTATTGAAGCTATTTCTTTATTTATAAACTTCTTGACCTGCCGATCTAGAGCCTCTACCGAAACTTCCTCATAAGAAACACTTTCATCAACTCCCAACTCTTCTAGGGGAACTATGAATGTCGGATCCCCAACACACTTCTTAAGCATAGAGACATGGAAAACGGGATACACTGACACCAACTTATTGGGCAAGTCTAACTCATAAGCAACCTTACTAACACGTCTCAAAACTTAATATGGGCCTACATACCGGGGACTAAGCTTCCACTTCTTACCAAACCTCATTACACCCTTCATGGGTGAGATTTTCAAATAAACCCAATCGTGAACATCACACTTAGGATACTTTCTTCGTACATCGACATATAACTTTTACCGAATTTGAGCCATTTTCAACCTTTCCCTTATACGTTAAACTTTCTCTATGGCCTCATGTACCAATTCTAGACATATTAGGGAAACTTCACCCACCTCAAACCATCCTATGTGAGCTCTACACCTCCTACCATATAAGTCCTCAAATGGAGTCATATCAATATTTGAGTGATAACTGTTATTGTAAGCAAACTCAATCAATGGAAAATGGTCATCCCAATTACCCTAAAAACCATTCACACAAGCCATTAACATGTCTTCCATAGTTTGGATAGTACGCTCCGCTTTCCCATCGATTTGGGGATGAAAGGTCGTGCAAAGCTTCACTTTTGTGCCAAGATCCCTTTAGACATATTTCCAAAACTGTGAAGTGAATTCTGTACCGCGACTGGAAATAATGGCCAAAGGTACTCCACGCAACCTTACAATTTCTCTCAAGTATAACTTGGCATAGTCCTCCGCTGAGTAGGAGACCTTAAGAGGAAGGAAATGAGCTGATTTCATCGTCTGATCTACTATCACCCAAATCGAAATATGTAGTCACCGGGTGAGAGGCAAACAAACAATAAAATGTATATTCAAGTCTTCCCATTCTCAAGTAGGAATGCTAATAACTTGGGACAAACCTATTGTTTCTGATGCTCAACTTTCACTTGTTGGAAATTTGGACACTTAGCCACAAATCTCGCAATAGCCTTCTTCATCCCATTCTACCAATAGACCTCCCGTAAATCATGGTACATCTTGGTGGCTCCCGGGTGTATGTAATACCGCAAACTATGGTCTTCTATTTTAATTTGTTCCCTCAAGTCATCCACATTTGGATCACATAATCGACCTTGGTATCTAAGTACACCATCTCCCCCATGGGAGAAAGCCTCAACGGATTTCTTATGCAGCACCTTTTTTTATTCTACCAAAATTGGATCAAAACCTTGCTTGACTTTCACATCTGCCACAAAAGATGATTCAGACCCATTGTGAACCATAACACCACCCCTAGTGGAGTCTACAAACTTAAAACCTAAATATCTTGAACCATCTCTTTCTTTTTTTCTTCAATATGGGCGACACTAACCATAGCCACCCGACTAAGAGAATATGCCACTACGTTTGCTATTCCTTGGTATGGGTGATAGCGAACACTCATGTCATAATATTTCAATAACTTAAGCCACCTTCCTTGGTGATAATTTAGATCTTTCTGATTAACCAAATATTGCAAACTCTTGTGGTCGGTAAACGCTTCTACATGTACTCCATACAAATAGTGTCTCCAAATCTTTAAGGCAAAAACGACCGTCGCTAACTCAAGGTCGTGAGTAGGACAATTTTTCTCATGGATTATAAGTTGCCTTGGGGCATAGGCAATAACTTTCCCATTTTGCATAAGCACCCACCCTAGCTCAATTCTCGAGGAATCATAATAAACCATAAAACCATTCGTCCCTTCTGATAAGGTCAACACCGGAGTGGAAGTAAGTCTATCCTTCAACTCTTGAAAATTCTTTTCACACGCTTCAGACCGTATGAACATAGCCTTCTTTTGAGTCAAGTCGTCAAAGGAGAGGCAATCGAAGAGAATCCTTCAAGAAACCTTCTATAGTAACCGGATAAAACCAAGAAACTTCTAATATCTGAAGGAGTTAGAGGTCTAGGCCAATTCTTGACCATATCCATCTTCCATGGATCTACCTCAATACCTTTACTTGAAACAATGTGACCAAGGAAAGCTACGGACCTTAACCAAAATTCACATTTGCTAAACTTTGCAAAAAGTTGTTGGTCCTTAAGAATTCGCAACACGATCCTCAAATGATCAAAATGCTCATTCTCACTCCTTGAATATATCAAAATTTCAGCAATGAACGCAATCACAAACATGTCTAGGTACTGTCTAAACACCATATTCATCAAATCCATAAATGTTGCCGAAGCGTTAGTCAACCCAAACGACATTACCAAAAACTCATAATGACCATACCGATTTCAAAAAGCCATCTTTGGAATGTCGGCTTCCTTCACCCTTAATTGATGATAACCCGATCGTAGATCAATCTTAAAGAAATAACTTGCTCCTTGAAGTTAGTCAAATAAATAATCTATCCTTGGAAGAGGATACTTATTCTTCATGGTCACCATGTTCAACTGATGATAGTCGATACACATCAGAAAAGAACCATTTTTCTTTCTAACAAGAAAAACTAGAGCACGCATGGAGAGATACTTGGTCGGATGAAACCCTTATCAAACAAATCTTTCAATTTTTCTTTCAACTACTTAAGTTCTGCCGGAGCCATACGGTAAGGAGGAATAGAAATAGGTTGCATATCTAGGAGAATGTCAACACCAAACTCTATTTCCCGCTTGGGAGGAATAACGGGTAAGACATCTAGGAATATTTCCAGAAACTCATTAACAATGGGACTGACTCGAGAGTAGGGGTTTCAGAATCTACATCCCTCACCCTAACTAGATGGTAAATGCAACCCTTAGAGATCATCTTTCTAGCTTTAAAATAAAAGACAAAGTAACCCTTAGGCATAGAATTTTCCCCCTTCAACTCTAGGATAGGCTCATTTGGGAACTTAACTTGACTGCACGAGTTCTATAATCGATAGAAGCGTAACATGAGTGCAGCTAATCCATACCCAAGATAATGTCGAAATCTAACATATCAAGCTCTACCAAGTCAACAAGAGTAACTCTATGGGAAAAGGAAACAGGACACTTTCTATAAACCCTCTTAGCCACAATAGAATTACAAATAGACGTAGAGACAGAAAATAGATCTAACAACACATTCGGAAGAACATCAAACCTCATAGCCACATATGGCGTCACAAAAGACAAGGTAGGACCGGGATCAAATAAAGAATAAACATCTAGTTGGAAAACGTTCAACATACCAATAACCACATGGGGAGAACCCTCTTGTTCACCATGAGTCTTAAGTGCATATAATCGGTTTGCTTAGGAGCATTGGAACCCACACTGCTAGTAGTAGCTTGTTTGCCCTCTCTTTCTTTAGCCGTAAGGATTGGGTAATCCCTTATTTTGTGAACACTTTTACCAAAACCAAAGAAACCATCTATACCGGCTAGGCACTTATCATCGTGCTTCCTTCCATAGTTCGTACAATTGGACTTAGGCAATGAAGATACACTACCATTACCTCCTTGAGGCTTAGGGTTAGATACCCTATCTTGGTTTCACTTATGAGGAGCATTGGAAGAACCTTGACCGAAAAACCTTTGTCAGAATCTAGGACGACCTTGTCCATCGGACCTTGCATGAGAGAAGTTTCCATCGCTGGTCTTTGCCCTTTTTACCAGTCTAGACTTTTCCTTATATTTCTCCTCTTCAATTTGTTGTGCATGCACCATAAGATGAGAGATATCCATGTCATTAATGAGCATAGCTGTTCCGCACTCTTTAACCACCATTTCAGACACACTTGAAACAAACTTACTCATCTTTGCCCTTGAATCAGCAACCATAGTTGGAGAATACTTTTACAATTGAGTGAACTTTAGAGCATATTCCCTTACAGTCAAACTTCCTTGTCGAAGGTTAATGAACACAAGCACCTTTGCCTCCCTCATCTCAAGGGGAGAGAATCTATCAAGAAAGTGTCCTTAAACTTCTCCCAATCAAGAGGACCCACATATTTTGGTCTCCCTTCCTTCCATTGATTATTCCATATTTGAGCTACACCTTTTACTTGATAATCGGCCAACTCCACCTTTTCCATCGGCGTAACTCCCAGATTATCAAAACCTTATAGACCTCATCAATTAACTCTTGAGGATCTTCCTCAACCTTAGAACCATGAAACTCTGGAGGATTCATCCTTGTGAAGTCCCTCACTCTTGAAGCAGTTGATGAGTCCACAAATTGGACTCATTTAGGGCTATATTTTAATAGAAATTGTGTCCTTAAATTCTTATTTTATCTTAATATCTGATGAAAGCCTTTAAGTTTCAGGTATTTGAAGTTTGAAGGAAAACATGGACACTACGTCGCAAAAAGGAATGAAAGGGCTGAAAAGAACGAAGAAATGAAGGCCTAAGGATTGCCGAGTTCACTTGGGGAGTCGCTGAAGGGTCCTACTTCGCCTTTTGTTCGAGTGTGCTAATCCCTGAAGGAAAGGATCAAGTCGGCAGAAAAAAAAAGTAGTCGGCGAATCGCCGAGAAGCTCTGCAAAGCAGTACCATGTCACCCAATGACCCAGAGCACGATAATGCTGAAGCTTGGTGCAAGACAGCAATGAACTACACCAAAGGGCGAATCACCGAGTTGATCTGCGATTCCGACTAACGACGCCGAATGATCCGCTGCATATTTTTTCTCTAAGCATGAGAGAGTTTTGAAAAATTGAAGATCCAAAGGGTTTTATCATCAAGATTTGGATTTGGCTCTCTTAGATTCTTTGATTTTGGCATGTATCAAGACTTAAATCTTCATACCCAGCTGAATGCAATATCAATTTGGTATAAATTTCTATCTCTTATACATGTTTGGCGAAAACCCCCAATTCTTGGGGTGTGATTTAGCGAATATGGGTTAGGATAATTGTTTGGTCTTGCTTGCTGATAGTTTAGTCGTAGTTTAATTGTGATTTTGTTTAGTGGTTGTGGATTAACTTAATAAGGTTATAGTTGCAAATATAATCTCATATATGTATTTTTGGCTTGCTCGAGAGAGAGGTCGTAAAACTAAACCACTAAATTGATGGCCAGTGTGAATGGGTCGACATGAGGTTCAGCTCGAGAGAGTGAACCATAGTCCCATGTCCACACACTCATCTAGAGAGAGTGAGTGGGTTAAAGCGGAGGGTGTTCTTTATGCGGCAAGTGGGTGTCCGAGAGGAACCCGCTTGAAACGGGGTAAGTTGCTCGAGAGAGAGCTTATCCCCTCTTAAACTCTAGCCTAGTCATAATTATTCTATGAATCTTATATCGAAAGCATGTACCCAATAATCTAGCTTAACTCATATTCCCGTCACATCCCAAGGATCCCCTGTCATTGCTTAGAAATCCTTGTTTATTTTGTTGTTCTAACTTACTAGTGACAAACCCCCCCATTGTTAATTGACACTCTTGTGTCCCCCTTTAATTTATAATGCTTTTAATCGTTAATATCTTTAGCTACGACTAGTTAGAACTAAGTTTTATTTTTCTATTAATTCTCAAAACAACACTCTTGGGAACGATCCCAACCTTTTGTTGTATTACTAAACTATTGTACGATCGTAGATACTTGCATCTGAAGTTGTGTCTTGATTAGACAAACATCAAAATGGCGCCGATGCTGGGGAGTGGTGTTATTTGAGAATTTTATGATTAGTAGAATTTTTGTTCTTCTTAGTTGTAGTTTACTCACCTAATTTTTAGTTCTGTTTTGTTTTCTTGTGTGAATATTTCAGAAAGCATGAGTGTTATTGGTAGCAACGGTAGCCAGGTGGGCCACCAGGATGACATCGGTAATCTTAACGATGTCCAAGAGCCCAACAATAATGACCCCCATCTAATGGTAGGTGTTGGAGCAATCTGTTTACCCCCAGCCAAGGAAAATGCAGTGTTCCACATAACGAGCACCATGTTGCAACACTTGCAACTTAAGGGGCTTTTCAGTGTATTGGCTCATGAGGATCCTCACGAGGATCTTTGAAATTTCGTAGATGTATGCAGACCATTCTTGTTCAAAAACATCTCTCAGGAGTCTCTCAGGAGTAAGTCCGATTAAGGTTATTCCCTTTCTTGTGGATGTGAGAGGCGTGCAAATGGTTAGCCAAGTTGCCGCGAGAATCCATCACTTCTTAGGAGGAGCTGGTAACCGCATTTCAAGTGCAATTTTTCCCTACCTCGAAGATGATGTCACTTAGGGATAGCATCCAGAGCTTTAAGCATCTGGAAGGAGAACCTATGCACGAGACTTGGCTACAGTTCAAAAAGTTGGTGCTACAATGCCCAACCCATGGTTTGCCTGATAATGTGCTACTTCAGTACTTCTACCAGAGTTTGGACTCGGTTAACAAAGGTGTCGCCGACCAACTCTCGCCGGGAGGCATAATGCAACAGCCGTATGCAGTAGCAGCCCAGCTTTTAGATGGCATGACAACCATCAACAGAGCATGGTACACTCGTGAGGACCAAGTCTCCTCTCTTACCTTAAAGCTATCCAAGGAGCAGATTGAAAAAACACAATGAGAGAGACCAGAACATGAACAAAATCATGACGCAGCTTGATATTTTATCCAAAAATGTCATGGAGGTTGGTGTCCGTGGTGTCAATGCTATGGGGGTTGGGTGTGCTAAGCCTGAGGAGATGAAGTTTGAAGCCTTGAATAACGAGGAGGTAAATTTTCTAGCCAACCAAAGCGATGGCTACTGCTCAAACTACCCAAGGCAGGGTGGTAACCAAGGTTGGGCCAGAAACGAAGGGTGGAAGGATCGAGATCGTGAATGAAGGGACCGTAATCCGAACTGGAAATATGGGGAGAAGGATAGTTATGTGCCTCCCCATGAGCGCCAGAAACCCAAGGATTCAGAAAGTAATAGGTCTTAGGATATGCTCTCACATATCCTCAACAAAGTTGAAAGGTCAGATAAAATGCTAAAAGGCATGAAAAAAATGTATCTACCCGTAGCCAGACCGTCACCTCCTATTCAGTTTCAATCAAGCAGTTAGAAACCCAGATGGGTCATATCTCGTCTCACCTAAATTCGAGACAGCAAGGGCGTTTGCCAAGTGATATTATGGCTAACCCCAAGAATGAGGTTTGAAGGTGGACTTGCGTCATGCCATGATGTTAACTAAGGCTCTGTTTGGGAGGCAACCCAAAACCCTTTTACTGTTTTACATTGGTTTAAGAAATAATGGTGCGTTGATTGTGCGGGATGAAGAGTGAGAAGCATTTGGAAAGAAGGAGGTTGGCAAGAGAAATGTTCGATTGGAGAGTCGCCGATTAACTCGGCGACCCCGCTTTATATCATCGTTTTGATTCCCAAATTGACTGGGGGATTCTGTAAAACTCGGCGAAGAATGTGACTACTCGGCGTGACGCCGAATGGTTCGGCGCTCATGACTAATGCCGCCGAATGGGCAAGAACTGGATGGTTTTTCAAGCCAAAGGTTAAAAAGTTTAAATCTCCTATGCTTTCCCTCATTTTCAAACGTTGCAAGCTTACACGTAGTCTTAATTTCAATATCATTGTATTCATATTGTATTTTGGTTGATTGATTTGTGCTTGTAGTCGGAGCTCATTGCGTCCTAGCATCCCAATACCACAAAAGACATGGCCAGACCAAAAGTTGCAGGAAGAAACATGCCACCCAGACACATAAGAGCACAAAAGTTTAGAAGAACTGCAAGGAGCGAGAACAAGACAGCCAGTTCGAGGAGGAGGATGCCCATCGACCCTAAAGCCCCTTCGTGGACTCGAGGGTTCAGCAATGCAATACACGCCTTTATGGCAGCTTACGAGTTTGACAATATGATCGAGGCTAATATCGTTGAAGAAGCTGAAACATAGCGAAAGGAAAAAGAGAACCAGAAGCAGGCTGACACATCAGGTACTGATGCCCAGATAGATGGAGCGACTATATAGACATGATTCCTCTTTACTTCCCTCTTTGTCTTTCTTTATTCTAAATTCTGGATATTATTTTAATTGCATTTGAGGAAAAATTGCTTTTATTTATGGTGGGGTGAGGCCCACATATGTGTGCTATTTGTGAATTGTGTTTCGTTTAAATATTTTGGTTGTTATGTTTAAATTGTGTTTACACTGCTTTCAGTGGATGTTTGAGCTTATGACTCTTTTTATTTTTAAATTGCAAAATGATTTTGACCCTTTCGAAAATTTTTGAATTATTCGCACATTTTTTCCACCCTTTATATGTTGATTGAATGTGGCTGTTCCTTGGCAAATTTGAGTCTCGGTTTCCATTAATATTGATGACTTGAATAGTGCTTACAATCGAACGAACATGAATGTATGGCTACGATGAGGCCAAATGAAGTTGCATAGATGATATGTGAACTCATTGCATATTATTGTGATTAGCCATTTATCAAATCGATTCTTTTGTGTTGATCGTTGCACACTAGCGAAAGTGTGCAGTCTTGTTTTACTTAAGTATCGATGCCTTGTGTGATAAGCTTACCTGGAACCATGCATGACAACACCTACAATTTACCATCTTGGTCCGGTTGACTAAGTAAGACATTCTTTTGATATGATCTTAAGCAACTTCAAAGTGTGTAAACCAATTTGACGTATACCTCTTTTGTGACCTACCTTGTGAGTGTGTGATTCTCTATTGAACACCCTTTGAGACTTATCTTTCTTTGGAAGAAACTTGATGAAAACTATACCTTTCTTAATCCATTACCTGTAATCCTCTTGAATTGTGGTTAATTAAATAGCCAACATAGGCCCAAAGCCTAAGTTGGGGGTGTGGTGAAAAAGAAAAAAAGGGAAAGTCAAGAAGTGCAAGGAAAGTCTCCTTTTACCCATGGTATTGAGAAAAACGGAACCCCTCCATATAAAAAATAAAAGAGAAAAGAGAAAGAAAAAGAAAAAGAATGAAAGAGAAAGTTGTGGAATAAAGTACAAAAGAGATGGGATTCCCAAACACTCCATGAAAAGTGAATAATAGGATGACTTATGAGCACTAAATAAAATGATGAAGGAAAAGGAAAGGAAGTGTTAAGAGCACCACATTTCATGAGGATGAATGCCATTGAGCCTAAATAGCCATACCTTTGCACTCAGCCCCGTTACAAGTCTTGTTAAGACTTTTGTGATCTTGAGAAAGTTGAAACAAATGTTGATTGGAAAATACAAGCAAACCTATGGGTGAAAGCATGCATTGTGTTCATCTTTGTGAGTGTGAGCGTTATATCTAATTCATGAACTTTAAATTGAGTATACTTTTGCGTGTGAAATTGGAATCATCATTTGTGTGAGGGCATTCGAAAGGTTTTGTTGAGCTTGAACTTGCATTTCAAGAAAGTATTGTGAGCTTGAGATTCTTTGGTAATGGTGTTTCACAACTTGAATCTGTGACTACACAATTGATCCGTGCATAAGTAAATTGAGTCTTGTTGTGTACATTCATAATTGAGTCTTATGTAGCACTGTTTGAGACATCCTTGTTGAACTGCTGAACATGAGTTTTACTTGAGGACAAGAAAAAGTTTAAGTTGGGGATGTTGATGAGTCCACAAATTAGACTCATTTAGGGCTATATTTTAATAGAAATTGTGTCTTGAAATGCCTATTTTACCTCAATATCTGATGACAAACCTTTCAGTTTCAGGTATTTGAAGTTTGATGGAAAGCATGGACACTACGTCACAAAAAGGAATGAAAAGGCTGAAAAGAATGAACAAATGAAGGCAGGAGGATCGCAGAGAACCTTCGTGAAGCAGTACCATGTCGCCCAATGACCTAGAGTAAGATGATGTTGAAGGCTGGTGCAAGACGGCGATGAACTACACCAAAGGGCGAATCACCGAGTTGATCGGCGATTTTGACTAATGACACCGAATGATCCGCTGCAGCACAAATTTCTGAAAACTATAAATACTAGTTAGAGTTGTAGTTTTAAGTGTTGAACAATTATTAGAATCTTCATATAGAATAGTACTTTTTGATATTTTTGCTCTAAGCTTGAGAGGGTTTTGAAAACATAAAGATCCAAAGGGTTTCATCTTCAAGATTTGGATTTGGGTCTCTTGGATTCTTTGATTTTGGCCTGTATGAAGACTTAAATATTCATACCCAGTTGAATGCAATCTCAATTTGGTATAAATTTCTATCTCTTATACATGTGTAGCTAGCAACCCCAATTATTGTGGTGCGATTTAGCGAATATAGGTTAAGATAATTATTGGGTTTTACTTGTTGATAGTTTAATCGTAGTTTAATTGTGATTTCGTTTAGCGGTTGTGGATGAACTTAATGAGGTTGTAGTTGAAAATATAATCTCATATATGTGTTTTCGGATTGCTCGTGAGATAGTTTGTAAAACTAAGACCACTAAATTGATAGCAAGTGCGAGTTGGTCGACATGAGGTTCAGCTCGAGAGAGTAAACCATAGTCCCATGTCGACACACTCAGCTCGAGAGAGTGAGTGGGTTAAGGCAGAGGTTGTTCTTCATGCGGCAAGTGGGTGTCCGAGAGGAACCCGCTTGAAACGGGGTAAGTTGCTCGAGAGAGAGCTTATCCCCCTTAAAGTCTAGCCTAGTCATAATTATTCTAAGAATCTTCTATTGAAACTGCTTAGAAATCCTTGTTTATTTTGTTGTTTTTACTTACTAGTGACAAAACTCCCCATTGTTAATTAACACTCTTGTGTCCCCCTTTAATATACAATATTTTAATCGTTATGTCTTTAGCTACGACTAGTTAGAACTACGTTTTATTTTTCTATTAATTCTCAAAACCACTCTCTTGGGAACAATCCCAACCCTTGGTTATGTTACTAAACTATTGTACGATCGTAGACATTTGCATCCGAAGTTGTGTCTTGATTACGCAAGCATCAGCAGTCGTATCCATATTTGGGTTCACGGGTACCACATCCTGTCTATTGGCTTGGTCTGTCACAGGTTGAGCCAACACTTGGAAAGCAGCCCTAAACTCTCCATTCGATACTAGCTCGGCCAAAGGATCGACTGGAATGTGAGGAGCCTCTTGCCTCGCATTCTCCCTCATATTCCTTTTAGTATAATCTCTTTGAGTCGCCATATCCTGAAGAACACATGATAGGCATTATGAGAGAAACCTTATAGAGTTGAACTCTATCACACGACTTAAGAGTAATGAAAGAAGTAGAGTTTCCTAATCATCTTGTAGCCTCTCATTCATAAATGTGGCGCACTTCACACTCATGAAAAAGTCTCTACTAGACGTGGCTTATGAGATTGTCACGACCTAGGAAACTATAAACAATGAAACCCCGTCCTCAAACCATGAGGATTGACCAAAGCGCGAAATATCTCAAGTCAACCTCTAGCCACAAAACTGATGACCCTGAATGTCGGACCCTACATTTGTGGGAAATATAGGCAAGAGTATGTGTTAGCACAAAACAATGTACCAAGTATAATAGTCATTCATAAAACATTTAAATCATGCTTAAAGGCACATTTCATTTCATGACATGCAATTGACCAAACTAAAACATGATATAGAAGAGTTAGAAAACATAAGTCATGAATCATGGTCAATGCAAGCTAGCTTCATCTTTAAAACCTTCGAGCTCATATGCAATACTTCTTGAAGTAACCTTAGTTCATTATTACTTGTGGTGAGTTAGATTTAACAGACATAGACATAGAGACCGTGTGAGCTATAACATGATCCCCCGATGTCTCCCACACCGGAAAGGGTTGTCCTACTTGCCAAGGTAGAACCATGAACTTCTAGCTTAAATGGATCCACTAGCTAATCAACCTACGGGGTCACATAGTTAAGGGATAATGAGATTGCTACTAGAAACCCAGCCTCTACTAGCGGGGGAGCTTCCATGTCATGAGATTGTTTCTACAAACCCCATCTCTACTATGGGAGAGATTCCATCCTATTATCAATGTCCTCTTGGTGCTAAGCATAAATCCCATGGACTAGTAATTTCTTACTGGACTTCATTAGTCATGGAAAGTTGCCATTGGACAACCACTCCAAGCTAGTTCATTAGAATAGCTCTTACTCTTTGATTCAATTAGATGAGAAAGACTTTCAACCTAAGCATCATTTCCATGTCAGAAAATCTTTCACATCATGCTATTAGGTTTTTGTGAGAATATGCTTTCACTAAACAACATCATAATTGGCACTTTACTCTCAAAGCACCCTTAAAACATTTGCATAGATTTTATAAGAAAATGCATAAGTCCATAATTTACCTCTTGAGGTTCAAAACCCACTTTCAATCATAAATTCTTAGAAAACATGGGTTAGATATGTATTTCAGCATAAATACATGTAAAGCTTGCAATACATGCTTAATTTCATAAAACTCTTTGTTGAAGAGCAAAATCCCACATCATATGATTCATAACTTGAAAAAAAAAACATGGGTATTACATGGGTTCAAGGGGAAATCATCATCAAATCATTGTATTACATTAATTCATGCAAAAGGGATCATAATTCAATCATTTAAATCAATAATACAAAAGACTAATGATAATTTAAGAAAACCATAACTTAATTGGGAAAATCTGCCTTCAGAAATAGAGAAATTTTGGAACTACATGAATGAAAGGAATCCATTGATGAAAACTATAATACCTTAAATCCAAAAGATAGCCTTCAATGGAGGAATTGAGACCTTGACTTGAAACCCTAGGTTCAATCTTCTTCTTCTTCATGTTTCTAGGGAGAGAAATATTTGGAAAGGAGATTTGGTTTTCTTTTCTGAATTTGGAAGAATGAAGTGTATGGGCTAATTTGGGGGTTGAAAATAATTATATAGGGGTCTTCGTGAAGGGTAAAATGATGTAGTATAGGAACTAATTAATTAGGAAAAGACCCAACTACCCCTGGAACAACTTTCAGCTGTCACCAACCTTCTACCTACAAACCCTAGTCGACGGACCGTGGTCTGGCCCACGACCCGACCTTGTGGACAATCGATGGTGGTCAGAGAGTTTTGGTCGACCTATGATTCCCCTAGCAACGAGCCGTGGACCCATCGACGTTTCGTGGGTCCTGGTTGTGGTTCCTACCTAAGCACTATTTTTGGTTAGCCTATCTATGTACACACCTACGGTCTATGGTTCACCCCATGGGTCGTGGTTGGCAATCATGGATGGCACCTAGAAATATGACAATCTGCTATGGTTCCCTCTTTCAGTTTCAGGGTGTTACAAAGCTTTATCTTATCCTCAAGTAAATTAGGAATTCAATTAGTTCAACAAGGATGTCTACAATAGTGCTTCTTGTGAGCCAACATGCAAGTGTTATCACAAGGCTAATATCAGATAATGCAATTCACAATTATGCTAAAAAGTCTCAATTGATGATTAAGTGTAATCAATCTAAGTTTAAGCTCACATATTCTCACTCATAATGTAAAATTATGTTTCAACAAAAGTATTTAAATGCCCTTGCAATAAAAGATGATTCCATGCTCTCGCATAGCATATCAACAATAAATGTGTGAATCAACACAAACCCTCACTCTCTAAGAGAAATGCATGCATGTTTTAACTCGTACGCTTGCCCATATTTTGCAAGCACTACATCACCCGGTTTTAACAAGATCTCGAAGATATTTTTTTAGGTTGTAATAGGGCTGACGGTAAAGGTATGGCTAATTTGGCTCAGTGACTTCACATTTCAATGCATTGTTGTTTTCAACTTCACTTCTTCTCATGCTCTTCTCTATTTTGACAAAGAGACTCAACCTCAAGCAATTCGCAACATTCATTTTTCATTCAATTCATTGCGAAACCTTTTTATTCCATCATGCCAACAAGATGATCAAAACATTACTTTTGCAATACATTATTTTTCATTTTAAATTCTTTTCTCCATTTTTTATACGAACGGGTTCCATAGTTTTCAAAAAAGAGTCGCATGCTTCTTTTTCACTTGGGATGTTTTCTCCTTACATACCACGTCCCCAACTTAGACTTCTGGCTTAAGTTGTCTATTCAAATAAATCAATGCTTCAAAAATTATTTATACGTGAGAAGGAAGTAATATTTTTGGGTCAATAGGTTTAAAAAGGTTGTCAATAAATGGATTAGGATCAATTGGTGTCAAAATGGATGCACACCCCACCAAGGTAGTCACAATGTATGTATGATTATTTGAGTTCACTCTCAAAACATGCCTACGATCATTTCTTGCATTCGCCAAGCTTAAATAATTAGACCAACAAGGCAAATTCCAGGAATCAACCGAAAACATTATCAGTCATCATATTGTTCATTTACAACTTCAATTTAAGAAACTCATTTCAGAATCCCACCAAAAATATGGATTACAGTTTGCTTCTCACTCAGAAAAGTAGAAAGTTCTATAATTACTCTAATTTCAGAAAGTCTCAGATTCAAAATATATGATCAAAGATGTATTTTTATCTGTTTTAGACTATTTATGGTTTCCCTAAAACTTAGCTATTTTTTTATAAATGACCCAGTAGGCGATGTTAGTCGGACTCGCTGACTTGATTTTCTTCTCGCCTCGTGACAGTTTAGGCTTCAGGTGTTTGAGCCACAGTTGGTGAGCTCAGTGATGCTTGTCATTCACATTCATAAATTCGTTTATAATAACCCAAGCTCACCTTTTTGTCCTTTAATTTAGCCCAAATGTTTTGTCATTTTCGACGAGCAACTGTCATCTTGCTGATAGAGTTTGGCCAATCGGGGTTTAGACTATCTTCTCGTTAACCTGCCTTAGTACAAGACTCTATCATCTTCAGTGAGATCAGACACACTTGGTGAGTCATCGGGTGCCTTTTGGTGAGCATCAACTTATGTCACGATCCAAAGTATACCATAGGTGTAACATGGCGTATAGAACCCCATAAGGATCTTGTAACACCTTAAATATAGAAAAGGGAATAGGTGCAAAAAGTTTGGCTATTGGTTGAGACATACGAGTCCATTCTATAGACTGTAGAAGGTTCTATGGATCGTAGATGGCACTCGTAGGAAGGGCACTATTCAATTTTTGGAAAAATTAAGTCCCAGTACCTTATCCTACGGATGACAAGTACGGTCTGTCGAGTGATGTATGGGTCGTATATGTTGTTGTTATTGTTGTGAAAAGATATCTTACATACACATGAAAGAATGATTGTGAAAGGTTTTTCTCACATAAAGGATTCTTAGAGTTGAAAGGTTTTCTCAACTAAACATTGAATCAAGATTTAACAGTTATTCTAGTTAAACCTAGCTTGGATTGGCTACTTGATGTGCCTTCTATAAATGATAAGGTAAGTAGCGAATACCCATGTCTCTTAATTATAAAGACAAGTTAAGAATAATGACTATTCCGTGGGATTTACGCTTAGTACCAAGAGGATATTTAGATGGAAGCTCTCCCATAGCTAGAGGTCGGATTTATAGTAACAATCTCCTCATTCCATACCTATGTGCCCCATAGGATGATTGTCTTAGATAGACATTAGCTAGTGGATCCACATAAGATAGAAGTTCATGGTCTTACTTTGGTAAGTAGGACACCCTTTTTCGGTTTGGGGTAGACACCGGATTCGATGTTATGGTCTCTATGCAGGTTAAAGGTAAATATCCCACAATAATGAACTGAGTTTACTTCAAGAAGTATCTGACGAATAGTTTAAAGATGCTAGCTTGCATTGACCATGTTTTATGATTCATGCTTTCTAACCCTTTTATTTATGATTTATCTTGGTCATTGCATGTCACGTAAAGTTATTTTAGCATGATTTCATATCTTTTATGCATTGCTATCATACTTGATACATTCTTTGTACTAACGCATACTCTTGCCTACATTTTTTCACTAATGTAGGGTCCGGCACTCGTATACCGCATCTTTGTGGCTAGTAATCACATTAGTAGATTTGAAGATTGATGAGTTCTCATGTTCTGGACCGAACACTTTATTGCTTATTGTCTTGACTTTTCCATATTGTATGTGATGCATCGGTTACGTCTCCTTCACTTATGATGTACGAGAAGTCTTTGAGACTATGTTAGACTTCCGCTTCTTTTTGTCAACTCTTATGATATAAACTATCTTTTCAAATCTCTTGATTTTCTATTATCTTGTATAATGTATGCTAGGTGGCCTCTGTAGGGTCTCTCGGGGTCCTATGCACCATGTCACATCTAAAGTATACTTTGGATCATGACATCTGGAGATCGTAGAAGGGTCCCTTCAAAAGTTAGGTGATTTTAAGGTCCCAGTACTTGGTCTACGGTTGCCCAGTATGGACGGTAGAAAGTTCTACGATCCGTAAAAAGTAGGTCTGACCCGTACACCAGTTCTGACAGTTATCCCTGAAGGGCTTTTAGGTATTTTTCTAAATGTTTTAAGACTATACTATGTCGTTTTAGCATCTATCCTAAGCCCAATATAAAGACTTTAATTCCTAAATCTACCCACTTTAAAATCCATTCTTGTATTTCCCAAAAACTCAACCAAATTTGTTCTCTCAAATTCCCTCTCAACCTAAGGAAGAAGAAGAAGCTAGAGTTCACTCCAAGGTCTAAAATCACCATTCATCTTGGCCTTTGAGTAGCAAGTTATGTGGGTATTCACCCATGGGGTCTATTTCTCCATGGGGTCTCCAAGGTTTTCAATTTCTCAAATCATTTTGAACTGATAAAATAAGGGTTCTTCCTAGTTCTATATGGTTCTCATTGAATTGTGAATTTTATGGTTATTTGGGTCTCCTATTGCATGATTCAATGTAAATTACATGATATTTAGTTGAATTTATATGAACCCAGACATGATCCATGACTTTCAATTATGAACTTTTGATGAACTCATGAACTATGAATTTTTAAGAATCATGTTGTAACGACATGTTCCCATCGTTATAGAAAGGTCAATGGGGAAGGAATTTGGGCAAGAAAACTTCTGAGTAGTAACTTGGAAATATCTAGCTTATGCCAGACTTGGACGAAATCTGAGTCAGGTGAGGTCTAGGGCAATTCGATAATGGATGGGGGATTTAATTATGAGTTTGATCACGTGAGTGGTTATCCAAGCCATTAAGGAGCTTGTACGGCTTTACGAAATCGAATTCGAATTCGAGCGAGTAGAACTCTTGAAACTGATCGGAGCGTGAAAAGGTAGTTTTATAATGTCCTAGTTTGAAGGTTTGTTGTGAAATGGGAGCTTGGAACTCAAATTCTGAGTTTCTGTCTCTGCGCAAGCCGCTAGGATGGGATTAATCCCGCCAAGTATGGGCTGTTGTGGCAGAATGGGACCATTCATGGCGGGCCAGTCGCGACTTAAATTGGGGAAAAAGCCCAAAAACGTTAGAGCCGCATCTTGTTCCTTGCCAAACACTGTCTTCTTTCTAAGCTCATTTAAATTCTCATCCTCATACTGCTTGACCTTGATCTACTCAATGAATGTGGGCCTAATCTCAATGCAGGCTAACACCCCACCTTTCTCTGAGATGCCCAACTACATGAACTTAGACTCCAAGGTTTGAATCTCCTAGGCCAAAGGTCGCTTGGACACAGTCAAGCAAGCTAGACTACTCGTACTCACCGCCTTCCGGCTTAAAGCTTCTTCCACAAAGTTTGCCTTACCTGGATGATACTGGATGGTAACATCATAATCTTTGAGTAACTCCATCCACAGTTGCTGTATCAGATTAAGGTCCTTCTGGATGAATAAATGTTGTAGATTACCACACACTTGATACCATAAAGGCAATGCTGCCAGATCATGAGAGCAAACACTACCTGTCACTCCCCGACCGTACACCCTGGATGTGGCTAGAACTCGAGAACCATTGTTGGCCCCAAGCAATCCCTTGTCTTGGCTTACTACTCAGTGGAAGACTTTACTCAATAGTTAAAATAACACAAGAGATAAACTCATGTACTAAATTCATAATGTATAAAGAAATATTCACTAGCCAAAATGGCAACTCAAGTCTTAAACATCAAAACTGAAAATGAACAAGACTCATGAACTATATCTATCAATCTATGAAGCCTTTACTAATTGATATGGATGTCAAGACAAAACCCATGACATTTTAATAAAACTAAAATGACAAAGAAAAATAAAGGGATCCTTCGAAAGCAAGGAGTCTCACAACCAAATTTGAACCTCAATTGGAACAACGAAGCGCTGGATGTTGATCCTGGCTACTTATATCTGCATCATAAAAGATGCACACCAAATGGTGTCAGTACATTGAATGTACGAGCATGTGAGGGGTAAACTAAACAAGGCATAAGGTTGAACTAGAATCTGAAAGAAACACTTACCTCATTTCTACTCAACTCAATGCAGAAATAAACACAATATGGATGAAGTGTATATAAAGCATTTAAAATAGTATACAACATCTCTAAGTATTGAAAAATACAATAATATCTCAGTTGTATATAAACATACAAAAATAAATTATGTTTGGGAGATTTCTCTAACCGATAATTATCACTATGAGTTATTTGATACAGCATCTCGCCCACGCTGTGAGGACAGTTTTATACCTTGTCGGGATATAAAATGACTAAACTAAGTGGATCCACTTAGCTATGCTTAAAATAATTAAGGAATCATCTAAAAAGTATGACCCTTTCTACCCACGTTGGCTACATGGTTTATGGGGACTTGAGTTATCTGAACTCGTCACCATATCAGTGGTCAATACTAATCTCAAAAATATACTCAACTCATATGTTTAAAAACATAACTCTTTTTGTGGTTTGAGATTATCACTCAAAAATTTATCTCTTAAAAGAGATGGAACTCAAAACTGCTCATGAAAACTCATTTGTAAATCGGTGTTCCTCTCATATTAATTGTGAACACATTTACTCTTTGTAATACTTTGTTCCCATATATAATTTTAATAAAATGAACTTCACTCTTACTCTTACTCAACTCAATACTCAAGTCTTAAAACAATTTTAAAATAGTTGTAAAAGACTTTTTGAAAAGACTCGAAGAACTCTCAAGACTTGACTCTTAGCTCTACCATGAATTTGAATTTATGGATTCAACGTTATGATTCAAGTTCATGGATGATTTTTATATGTTTATAAGTCATTTAAAGTAGTAAGAATCGATGAGAAGTGTTAGTACATCTTAGAAGGACTCGGACAGGCTAAACAACGGAAAACGGGTAGGGGCAGACGTCTTAGGTGCACTCAACCCCTAAAGTTCAGAGATCACATTATGGCGCACTACTGGTGCGCCGCCCCAGCCCCTCTAAAGCATCTTGGGCGCACCGCACCCGTCCCTCCCCAAGTGGTTCCGACGAAATAATCAACTCATTTTCTGGCCTTAATTTGATTAGATTTGATTATTTTTCTCAATATATCTTTAGATTCAGTTACCCAGTACATATACACAATAATCTACTCAAAACCAACTCTTAAAACCAACCCGATTTCCTCAAGAACTTCTCAATCCCATCCCAATTCAAGAACAAAAGCAAATTCAAGAACAATAATCAAGAACATTAAACTTTAAACTTTCTAGGATGAAATTACGCTGAAAAATAACACGATTGGCGCATGGTAACGCTATGTGAACTCACATACTTCTTAGGGATCAAACCCTTGGCGAAATCCGCAAGGAAACCTAACGAAATCTTGACCTTTCTCCTCTTTTCTCCTCTTGGACCTTTTTCTAAAACCCTGGCGTGAATTTTGATTGTGTAAACTGAACAAATCAAGTTTAGACCCCTAATTAATTACTAAAAATGAAATAAATCTGATAGGGTAAGGAAAAGACCAAAATACCCCTCTTAAATCCGAATAACTTTCCTTAACTAGACAGCCCAACTTCAAATGCGCATATCTCCCTCATACGAGCTCGAAAATTAGAAAAATTGGTGGCGTTGGAAAGAGGATTCCTAGACCTTTCATTTCATATCTCATAGGCCACCTAATTTATCTTGTATTGAATGCTATGATCGTTTGAAGTTGACCAAAAACTCATACTTAGCATAACATCTAAAAATATGAATCAAGTGAGGTCTATGTCAATCTGGCAGTGGATGGGGGATTTAATTATCAATTTTTATCATGTGAGTGGTTACCCAAGATGTTAAGGAGCTTGTACAGCTTTATGAAATCGAATTCTTACGAGTAGAACTCCTGAAATTGTTCTCGGTGTGAAAGGGTAGTTTTATTAGAACGTCCAGGTTTGAAGGTGTGTTGTGAAATGGGAGCTTGGAACTCAAATTCCAAGTTTTTGTCTGTATGCAAGATGATCAGGCGGGATTTATCTAGCCAAGGCGGGGCCACTGTAGCGGGATGGGGCTCGCCTGGTGGGCCAGTCGTGACTCAAATCAGGCAAAAACCCCAAAAATGTTATTTTCTGCAACACTTCGTTCTTAAGAGCTAAGGGACGATCCGATGCAGTTTCTTATCAGATTCCCACGAATACTCGCGCTAAAGGTAAGTTAATTGCTCTCCTAATCTGTATTTCAATTTTTAGAACTTAGAATCCTCGTTAATTAGTGATGAGAGAGGGTTTTTGCCTGAGGTTAATGTGGGAAAAGCCCTAGCTGAACATTAGGATCATGGGTTAGGCCTTGGGTTGATATTTTAATATAATCCGGGTAAATTAAGCCTTGTTTATTTATCCTTGCATTAATTATTTGTTTTAGACAAAGAACACGCTGAAAGACTCTGGAAAGGGAAGGCTTAAGTGTCTTAGGAGTATTCAGGCTCGGTTTTGAGGTAGGTGATGGTTTGACCTTCCATTGTGTTATATATGCTTGTTAATTGCTCCATTGTATGCATAAATATATGTGAATAGGGAAACAAGAATCGAATCACATGAAAAGATTATGTGCGAACAATTACATACCATGAACCTGTTACTTGATTGTGTGACTATGTGCACTATTTATTGTGGGTATGATTGTGACTGTGGTTGTGCTGATTGGATCGGGTGTCACGTTTCGACAAATATATTGGATCGGGTGTCACGTTCCTATAAATATATTGGATCGGGTGTCACATTCTGACACACTAACAGCTTGAGTGTGGGTTCCATTAGAGAACCACTTGTGATTATTACATTTATATTTACTTGTCATGGGTATTGGGAAATGGTATGTTTCTCCTAAAATGATAATTGAATTATGCATTATGAATATGTGTGTTTACTTTGTTGTAATTAGTTGCTTATATTTCGCTGACTGGAGTAGTGTAACACCCCATATCCGAAAATAGACCAACCAACATATTCCCAAAAGTTGCAGGTGCAACCCAAGGTTGCCACCCACGGACCGTAGGGTGACTCACGGTCTGTCCTAGTGGTTCGTGGATGGCCACCTGCAGCCCTCTCATAATCAGCCCATAAATTTCTCTAAGGCATGACCTACAGCCGGACCCATAGACCGTAGGTCAAGCCACGGCCTGGTCCGTGGATCGAGGCCCCACAATTAGCTCTCTGAATCTAAATGATGGCCGACCAAAACGGACCGTCGGTCCATCCACAATCCGTCGGTGTCCCCGACAGCTTTTAAGTCAGGGATCGTTTGGTATTTTCCTTATGCGTTAGACCCCTAAAGTACGTCATTTAACCCTCTAAACTATATGGTTTTTGTCAGTTTTAGCCTACAAACTAAATTTGAACCTAACTTAATCAATCATTCACCAAAATCAAGCAAAAATTAGAACAAAAGAGGAGAAAGAAGTCGAGCGGCCCTAGTTCAAGAACACAGCGAGTTCTCATCAGTTCCAGCCCGAAATCAAAAGGTTTTTCCTTGAAATTTGTCCAGGGATGTGGGATTTCACTAGTGGGTTCCTTTCACTGATTTGGTCCCTAGAATTCAGTCAGATTCTTTATTCACTTCATATTATCAAGACCTAGGGTTTCTAGAATTTCAGCAGATTATTATGAATTAGTTACTTTAATGTTCCTAATCAGATTATCATGATTTTAGTATTGTTTTGCGTAGATTTATTCATAAACTTAGAACCCTGGTTATGTAATTCTTTTAGTTAATGAATTACACATGCTAATGTCAGTTATTTCAGATATACATGGTTCAATTTACGAATGTCACATTATCCGTTATAATTGTTGCATTCTCAGAGTTTGCATGCCAGTAATTGAGCTATCCAGTACTTCAAGTATTTTAGTCATAAAATTTCTTATACACATTCTAATGGTCTTAGGCTTAGACCGAGTTGACTAGGTTTCAACGTATTCGAATAGTCCCAGAACTACGTGCCCCCATAGGTTTATAAGTCCCCTCTCTCGGCATTACATTTTAGTGATCACGCCAGTCATGCCTCTATACCTTTGAAAGGGTATATTGGGTCCTCTCAATGGGGCGTATACATCGGGCTCCACATTTGCACATATGGTTTTATGTCGGTTATTACTAGTTCCCACAGTCTAACTTTAGTGTATTTGACCGTGTTTTAAGTTATACTTCAACATTCACTCTCAGCATGTTCAGTACATGGTCATTGCATTCAGTTAGATTATGTTTAGCATAATCATTATAGTATCTTGCTTATCGCATATAATTGCTCCGTTATATACTTTGTTACGTTATGTATGTTGTTCAGCTTTACTCTATCATGTATGCTCAGTACATTTCATGTACTGACGCACATTCTGTGCTACATCTTCTGGTGATGTAGGTTCAATCCTCAACTTTCAGATCACGCATAGATCGGTTCCCGATCTTTAGCTCAGCAACATCAGTGGTGAGTCCTCATTCTTCGAGGACGACATGCATGTTTCTTTTCTATATTTTAGTCTTTAGTTTCAGTTTTTACTAGATTTAGTGGGGGCATGTCCCAGCACTTCTAGTCAGTTAGAGGCTTATTTCAGACATAGTTAGATTTAATTTTAGCATTTGTGTTTTATTTCAGTATCTTAAACTCTTCTCAGTTTACATATTTTTCAGATTTAGAATGGGTATTTCCCATCACTTCAATTTTATCTTATGACTTAGCTTCTGCACAATATTTTCTTACTTCAGTTTATTTAGTGTGCTTATGATATGCCAGCAAGATTAGCTTGGGGTTACTCATGATCTTAGGTCACGTGTCCGCGTCCTGGGGGTAGCTTCGGATCGTGACAAGTAGTCGTGTGATCCTACCAGTACACTATGGTTTCGTGTACTGATACTGCACATACTCTTTTTTTGTTGAGTACAAGGCTTTTTTAGGCCGCTACAGACAGACCTCAGTTAAGAGATCATTGACCGAGACCGGATTCGAGGGTGAGCCAGTTCTTTTAGGCTGTCATATATCCATCATTAGTTTAGTCCATTCTTTTTGGACTCATACTACATATTTAGACTTTGCTTATGTTTAGTTTTCGTGGTTGCACCCTCTTTTTCTTAGACTTGTTGGTTGGTAGAGTTTTGGTACAACGACTTTCAGGTTTTAGGGGTTGAATTTCCGCAAGGGTTATGCTTAGTTGTTTTGTCCAACTTTTGAAGTTTATGGGAAATCTTTATTTAATTCGTCAATTAAACCTCCTTCCGTATCTTTAAATGTTTTAATTTTCCTAAGTTGCTTAGTCAAGTTGTAGTAGTGGTTCTCCCACCGGAGGATTAGGTTGGGTGCCAATCACGACAATCTGAGTCGTGACATATGCATGTCTTATGAAAATGATACTTATGATTATATGGTGGTTTTAAATGAAAGTATAAATGTTGTTGCGAAAGGTTTTCTCACATAAGAATATGATCATGATAATGAAACGTATTTCTCGCATATGGATTCATATTAGTGAAAGGTTTTCTCACATAAGAATATGATATTGATTATGAAATGTATTTCTCGCATATGAATTCATATTAGTGAAAGGTTTTCGCACCTATGCTTGCATTGTAATTTAAGGAGCTATTCTATGTTTTGATTTTTACGATGAGGATTAGTATAGATCATTGTCTTTCCTATGTTATAATGATATTTGATTCTTATCTATTCTGATGGGATTTATACTAGCACCGAGAGGGCTTTGAGGTGTAGGCTTAGATAAGGTAGACTCTGTTAGCAACCTCTAGTCCCTAAGTACATGCCCCATAGAATCGTCTTAAATGACCTAACTACTGGATCCACTTTAGAAAAATATGATGTGTACGGAATCTACCTTGGCAAGTAGAATCCCCTTCTTTCGATATGAGGGATATACCGTATTACATGATGTTGCTCTCATGGTCTTATTGTTGCTTAAAGCTAATATCCTACAAAATGAATACATTTCTTCAAAAGCTTTCTTATGTCCCTTATTTAAATTTGTTGATCATATCTTATGAAATATACGTTGTTGTTTCCTTAAAACTTTAATTGCTCAAATGTTGGTCATGTCCCACAAGTTTAAGTTTGTCATGCTATCATGTCTATTTATTCGTATCACCCCATGCTTAGTCCATTCCAAGTACTAATGCATATTTGTGTCTACATTGTCTCATTAATATAGGGTCTGGCGCTCCCACTTCTCACACTAGTGGTTAGTTGATCATTTCGAATGATGTATGTAGCGTATGAGTTATGTCTCAACCACTTCTTTGATGTTTTAGATGACTTGTCAAGACTATGTTAGACTTCCATTTTATCAAGCTCTTTTATGAATAAAAAACTCATAAACTCAAGTCAAAGAAAAACTCATAAATTAAGGGCAAATACCAGACACATATTTCAGTTTGATGCAGCCTAGAGGAATATCAAAAATCATTTCAACTGTCCGATAGAAATATATTTGATACACCATTATGTTTTATGTTATATTAACTTTTTAGCTTTTAAAATGAAATCAAATTTAGTACTCGTAATTCAATGAAGTGTAATTAGTAGAAGCTCAAAGGTCGTCAACTGAGATATTAATGTTCATTAATATAATGCGTCTGTTAACGTATTCCAGCAAGTAGTTTAACATGAGTATTATTTATAGCGCCAAAATGTTCCATGATCACCAAAAAGAGCAACTCAATTTTCAGCAGAAGTTCAAAGCAACTGATCAAATATAATTGCTTACATTCCGCCGCACAAGAGACAAACAAAGGGCTCATTGTCGTTGAATCCAACTCCGGCAGCAGATTTTCTTACTCCTAATAACTTTAGAAAGAGACTAAATCTCCAGTCATTTGGAGAGCAGAGAACAATTTCCGAGGGAAGACCATTATTTACAGGAAATGTTCCATTTCGAAATGGTTCTCTGTTGGCTTGGCTGATTATTCTCGATTTCCGTCACTTTTTAGCCTCCAACCTCTTTCTGCAGATCGAATTTCAGACAAAGCTCTATCGTTGGTTCTAATGGATGGTATAACTTTTATATTTTGCACCGAAAGAGTAGTTTTAGATATGTATCTGTAATTTCAGCAACTTCTAATTGTCTGCATATTCATTTTTGTACAACCGTATGTTTAATTGAATTCTTATCGACACACAGTGATGTACATGGTTGAATATACACATTAGACTCATGAATTCACATTAGATTTATGCTTCTGAGATCTTAATTATTTCAGTTTTCTTTCAAATGTTTTTACCTTTTTAGAGAAGGAATAACGAATGAGCTTATCGATACACCATGGATTTTGATTGCTGAAAATGTGAAAGAAGATTTAATTCTGTCATTTCGTTTCAACATATGAAGCGTTAGATGGAGGAAGCTGATATGGCACAAGTAAAGCCGTCTGTAGTTGCTCATTTTGGAAAATTCTATTTTATGGGTCAGTTTTCTTCTAATCACACATTAAGTTTTATCACCATGTTAGGAACTTATAACGATTGGAATCGCAACAATGTGTCGTTTGAATTCAACATTTATTGCGAATATTAGTTTGTAGTCTTTGAATCAAACTGCATGTGTGCATGAATTCCTCAATTTGTGAAGAATCCCTGGATACTACCCCATTCACTGAAGCAACTGTGGGAAAAATGAACCGGAATTTTTTTGCAAACTATGATTTGAGGGTCATTAGTGACTTATTTCTCAAACTAGGATGATTTGAATTTGATTTACATAATTCGAGGGCCATTAGTGGCGATTTCTCGAACTAGGATGATTTAGATTTGACAACTATATGAATATTCCAACAATTTGCGGAATATTCGAGATATCTTTTAAGGGAATTTAGTACGCTTTATATAGACATGAACTAGGGTTTTGAGTTGAGTAGCTTCCAAGAAATCTAATTGAAACTAAATACACCTTCTAGAGTATCAATTCAATTTGAACACGTCTTGTAGAGTCCCACTAAATGCACCCCATTATTGATTATTATTCAAAGTTGTGGGGAGTTTAATTTTAAATTATTAAAAATTCATATTAATAGTTTACTATTTCAATTATCAAAATAACATTTAACTTCCACAAAGCGAACATACGTCGACCCTGTGCTTATAATAGTAATAAATTACTTTATATATGTTGAATTTACAATTAGATTCACAATTTCAGTTGGAAACTTCTAGATTCAGAGAGAAATTGAAGACATTGCAGAGAGAAAAATTGAATATTGAATTAGAGAGGAAATGCTTTTACAATGACTTCCCTTACTCAACTAACTATACATATGTATATTTAGTGGTCCTATATGATAACCACCTCATCTAACTATGGTTAATTTAAGTAACCAAACGTCTAACTAACTCATGTGAAATATGAACAATTTTAACTAACTCTAACCAACTTGTATTGTATCAGTTATCCTGTATCAATTCGCATATACTCAATACCCCACTTCAAGCTAGGTGGTATGAAGATGTTCTTCATCCCTCGCTTGGAAATTAGATAAGAATGTTGAAGCTTGCCCAGATCCTTGGTGAGAATATCTGCAGGTTGCTCAACATTAAGTAGATATCTTGTATGCACTGAACCATTCTGAATCTTCCCCCTGATAAAATGGCAGTCTATATTGATGTGTTTCATCCGTTCATGAAAGACAGGATTATGTGCAATCTGTAGTGTAGCTTTACTATCACAATAAAGAGGAGCTGGTACTTGTAGTTTAATATCAAGTTCCCTGAACAAGCCAATCAACCAAGTAACCTCAGCAACCAGTGAAATCTGATAGCCCTAGCAGTTTCAAATTTATGCCTGTGCCTTCTCTCCACAACCCCATTTTGATGTGGAGTGTAGGGACAAGAACTTTGATGAATTATACCACGACTATTAAACAATTCCCTGCACTGTGTATTGAAAAATTCACCTCCATTATCAGACCTGAACATTTTTACTTTCTTGCCAAACTGTGTTGCAATCATATTCAGAAAATTCTTAAGTAATGCACATACATCAGATTTAAGATGCATTAGAAACACCCAATTCCATCTAGAATGATCATCTACTAGAGTAAGAAAGAACTTCATATTATCATGAGTAGCAACCTTATATGGTCTCTATACATCCATATGAATCAAGTCAAAACAGTGTGAAGATCTACTAATACTGGATTAAAAAGGTAATCTAGTTTGTTTGGCAATTAGAGAAACATCACAATGTTTCAAAACTAGAGTATGTCTATTATTCACTACGTTTAGCTTTCTAATGACATCCATAGGCACATGTCCCAATCTTTGATGCCAAATAGTCCCTTCTTCTCTGCAATCTGCCACAGCCAAAGCTTTAAAACTACTACCTTCATTCGCTATTGGTGATCTCATTGTGTAAAGGCCATTGTGCTCATTACCAATCCCCTTCACCTTCCCAGTGAAGAGGTCCTGGAATATGAAAAAATTAGGAAAGAATAATACACAATAGTTCAATTCTCTTGTAAGTTTGGACACTGACAGGAGATTGAAATGAAATTCAGGAACACACAACACATTGTGAATTACATCACCTCCTTCTAATTGACAATTTCCAGATTGTGTGACTATAGCAGGATCATCGTTAGGAAGTTGGACTTTGCCTGAATTAGGAACTGTCAGACCAATGTTCAACAATAATTCATTCCCTACCATATGATCAGTAGCACCACTATCTACTATCCAATGTTCATGCTTGGTAGGCAAAATAGAATGTGAAACAATACCAGCAAAAATACATGCTGAAATAGCACTGTGAACCTGAGAATTAGCAGCGGAATCTGATAGTACTAGCTTGTTCAGCAACTTAAGGATTTGGTTATACTGATCCTGTGTAATAGCATTGTGTTATGGAGGTGTTGTTGACATAACAGAAGCTGCAGTGACTTTCTTCTTCCCTTTGAAATCAGCTGGATATCCTATTAACTTGTAGCAATTATCCTTAGTGTGGCCTTTCATATTGCAATAGTTGGATTGCAACAGTTTGAAACAAGCCTTCTTAGAGTGACCTATCACGTTACAAAACTCACAATACAATGGAGGATATCTCCTTGGACGAGTCCCACCTGAACCACCACTTGAGTTGGCAGGACATCCTGAGCCTCCTGAGTATCCTATTCCATTCGATTGAGAACCTAAGCTCATAGAGTTTCCAGATATATGTGAGAATAATGCAATTGGATCCATAACAGAACCACTAGTAGAGTGTTCACCAGACAACACTCTTTGACTCTCATCTTGTATAATCATTGCATAACATTGATTCACACTCAGAGTGGGATTCATCATCAAAATATGACTACGTGCTTGACTATAATTGTCATTCAATCCCATTAGAAACTGCAACAACTTTTGCCTCAACAAGCTATCAGTATAATCTTTCGATTTAGCACAACCACAAGCAGGAGGTAGAGTAATAGAGTCATACTCATCCCAAAGATCTTTCAATTTGGAATAATAAACAGAGACAGGAGAAACTCCCTGAGTTAAGGTGGCAATTACTTTGTGAAGATGAAAAATCCTTGACATATTAACATTGTCAAATCGTCCCTTCAAGTCAGTCCAAACTAGATAAGCACTTGAACAAAAAAGAATTCCACTGACTAAATCCTTACTTACATTGTTCAGAATCCATGAAATCACCATTGCATTACAACGATCCCAGTCTTGTTTTTCAAAATATTCCTTGAAATCATCACGTTGAATAAGTCCATCAATGAATCCTAACTTGGTTCGAGTCAATAGATTCAAACGCATTGCTCTACTCCAAAGAGTATAATTCTCCATCCCTGTGAGCTGAATTCCAATCTAAACAGCACCAGCTACATCATAAGAAGACAAAAACAGAGAATGATTGTGATCTGGTTTTGTCATCATGTTGATACAAATTCAAAAATTTAGTAATTGGTCTTGATGAATCTCTCAGTTCTTCACTAACACAGTAGAGAAACTACTAGATTCATCCAGATTGCTCTGATACCATGTTGAATTTACAATTAGATTCACAATTCCAGTTGGAAACTTCTAGATTCAGAGAGAAATTGAAGACATTGCAGAGAGAAAAATTGAATATTGAATTAGAGAGGAAATGCTTTTACAATGAATTCCCTTACTCAACTAACTGTACATATGTATATATAGTGGTCCTATATGATAACCACCTCATCTAACTATGGTTAATTTAAGTAACCAAACGTCTAACTAACTCATGTGAAATATGAACAATTTTAACTAACTCTAACCAAGTTTTATTGTATCAATTATCCTGTATCAATTCGCATATACTCAATAATATAACTATGAACTCAAAATATTGATTTAAATGTTGTATTTTACAAAGAATAAAGTATCAATTAATAATACACATTAAAGTTTAAAGGATAAGAATGAATAGAAAAAGTGGTCTATTATTATAGTATATAGATTTAGGAGTTATAATCATTAAATGTCATGGGAGTAATAAAAATAAAAATATAATTAATTTTTTATATTTAGGAATATGAATAAATAAAGAAGTTGTACTTGACACATTTATTTTTTGTTTAATAATAAAAAGTAAATAAATAAGTAAAATTATCAAAAAACAAAAGATAAATATAATTTGTTACTAAAGAGGAGTGTCACATCACTTTTCTTTTATTTAGTTTCATATTGAAGAAAAATTATTACTCTAGGCCCTAGCTCTAAAGGTGTGTAAATTGGCAAATTAACTTCAAAGGTGGTGATATGGTTAACCAAAAGAAAAAGAAGATTTAGCAATGTGAATGATCATTTAATTTTCTCAAAAATATTTCAAGAGAAAAAGCTAAAATATATCATCAAACATTGAGAAAAGACTCATTTATGTTATTCATTGAAAGTTTGGTTCAACTATATCATTTTCGTTTGAGAAAAGACTCATTCACGTCATTATTTGTTTACAGGAAATAGTTTCAATTTTGCAAATATCATCTTTTATATGTGGTCAATTATAACTCGATTGTGTCATTAATTAAAGGAAAAAGCCTCAAATATGTCACACAACTTTGAAAAAAGGTCCATTCATGTCATATGTTAAAAGTTTAATTCAATTATGTCATTTCCATTTGAGAAATGGCTCATCCATGACATTATTTGTTTGCAAAATCATTTTTTCACGTGGTCAATTATGATTCATCATTAATTTAATTATTTCTTAAAGGGAAAAAAGGCTTAACTATATCATCAAACATTTATAAAAGATTAATTTATGCCATCAGTTAAAATGTTTGGTTCATATATGTCATTTTAGTTAACAAATAATGGTATGAAATATGAATATTCTTTTATCAAACATAAATAACTTATATCAACAAAAGTTTTAAGACATAACAATTTTATTTTATTTTAAAAGCTAGTCTTTGACTCTTTATCATAAATAATTACACTATTGACAGATACCTTATTTTCTTTTTCCGTAAAGAGATGGCTCTGAATTTATGTTATACTTCAATTACATTTCTTCTTCCATACAACTGAGTAACATATTCACCTTGCTAGCAGCAAGTGATCAATTATAATGGGTGAAATGGTCTGATGGGCCCTTGTACTTGTATGATTTTGTATTATGGACCCTTCTACTTAATGGTTTACCAACTAAACCCCTAAACCTATTGAAACTTGATATTTTAAACCCTTTTTTTGACATGTCATCCTATGTGGCATTTTTGTTTAAAGTGTGTGTGATACACATATTTCAAGAGTGTGAGGTCTTCAAAAAAAATTGAAAATGTCAAGTTTTGACCTAATTTAGAGTATCTTCTTCCCCATTTATTCATATACCATTGTTGGACAAAAAAAAAGCTTTTTTGGGGGATTTTGCTACTTATCTCCAAAAATTTTCTCCATCTTTTTACTTGTTTCAGGTTGGCTTTCATCTTCTTCAAAGGATCATTTATTTCTTGAACAAATTCAGTTTTTATTACTCTACAAAGAATTTTCACAACTAACAAATTTCTTTCATTGCTCCAAACAAATAAATAGACTTATCGATCCTATTCTTCAATGAGTATTTCATTTCCTCCGAACTTAACATCGTCGGAGCTATCAACAACACCAATTTCTGCAAATCGTCAGAACACAAAATCATAAAAAACTAAAAAGTTAGATTGATCCAAAATTACAAAGAGGGGAAGAAAAATAAAAAGAAATATGGAGGATGAGTGAATAAGAGAATATGAGGGTTGAGTAATTTGAACGAGTCGTGAGATTTTACTAGTGAAAACCTTTGGAATGAGAAAGGAGGAAGAAGTGAAATCTGGAAGATAACTGGAAAAGGAGAAAAAAAAAATTCAAATAAAAATTTGGGGCTTTAATTTAATTTTACCATTTTATTTCGTACGTGGCAGTTAAAAATGAGGTGGAATTTGACATGTAGGAGGTGTATTACACGCACTATCCACCATGTGAGAAAAGGGTTTAAAATACTAAATTTTAATGGGTTCAGAGGTTCAGTTGGTAAATGATTAAGTAGAAGGATCCATAATACGAACTCATACAAGTATAAGGGTCCATCAGACCATTCCGCCATTATAATGTCTTACATTCTGCCACATAAGAGGCAAATAAAGGGCTCACCATCGCTTGAACCAACTCCGGCACTGGAGTCTCTCATCAGATCTAGGTTACACTGATCATACCGTCTTAAAATGGTTCTCTGTTGGCTTGGCTGATTAGTTGACATTTTCATATCTTGTTAGTTTCAAACCTCTTTCACCAGAGCCCTTCGAGACAAAAGCAGGCCTACAACCTCTGTTTTTCGTTTGTTATGCTTTTATCGACGTGTTAATTAGGAATTTTAACACTTCTATATTCCAAGAGACAACACTTTGTATCTTTATAATAAGTATCAAACACCTCATATAACATATGTATCATGTTGCTTACTTTGTTGTCTTTGAAGAATTATTTTTTTAGGTTATTCGTATACAAATGCGTGTTTCATAATACTTCTCATATTCTTTGTGATGCAGAATTTATTCAATTTGTAAAGATAACCTAAAATTTTAATTCATTGACTGAAACTACTTTGAGAGAAATGAAAGGATCTTTCCATACAGATGTTCCTCCTTCATATATGAATTATGTAGAAAATCGAGTAGCGGAGAATCTTGGGCAACAATATGTGCAACGAAAAGAATTGTACTATGTTAAGGTATTGTATAGGTCCTACTAGGAACTGCGGCTCGTTGTTCTTGGTTCGTAGGCTTGAGGATCCAGGCCATTGATTCAGAATCAATGTATGAGGAGGGTATACGACTCATAGAAGGTATGAAAGTCCGTGACTCCTGGTTTGTGATTCAACATCAAAAAGTTGGGATTTCCAGTAGTTGTTGTTCGAGTGACCAATACGGTCCGTAGTACCTTGTATGTACCGTATATAAGGGTCGTAGGGTCAATTCGATAGTTATTTATTAGGGTTAATTGATTCTTTTCCTACTCATTTAACTACTAAACTACATTGTTTCATGGTTATTTAGAAGACTCTAAAGGGTTCTGATGGCCATAACCTCCCCATTCCCTCTCATTCTCTCAAACTACAATGGAATTCTCTGTTAAGTCGTCTTCTCCAAGCAAGTTAGGGTTTCAAGTCTTTATGAAAGGTTTCAATTAGGGAATTGATTTTTTTTTTTTTGGTAATTAGATTTCCATTAATCACCAAAAGAACATTACAAATCTTAGCATGCTACATCACAACAATGCTATCCTTAATCAAACCACAAGCTGCCTAGAAAATAAATAAAACTATGTATTAGACTACTTATTTTTTTTTGGGGGGGGAGGGGAGGGGGGGTCTTACACAACCTACATATATAATCTCTCTTTAGCTATAGTTTCCCATTGTTCCCGTCTTGTTTAAAAAATTCTCTGATTTATTTCATTCCATATCCCATATGTGATTTCTGCATACATCATCTTGGACACCTGCGCCTCCTTAGATTTCCCTTTTGCGTTACTCATAGTCCATTGTATGTGTTGCTCCCATGTAGTAGAACTATACATTGGCCTGTTCATCCATCTTAGAATTCTATCCCACAATCTTCTCACATAAGTACATTTCACAAAGAGGTGTTCCCTCGATTCCTCCTGCAGTTGGCATAGGCAGCATGTTTTCTCTACATCCAGACCCCATTTGCTAAGTCTATCAGTTGTCGGCATCTTTCCATGAAGTTGAATCCATGTTGTGAACTTTGATTTTGGTCTGGCAGCATTCATATACAATAGACATTTCCATGGCACCTTAGGTTTACCTTGTAACATATTATTGTAGACCTGTCTTATCACACTTTTCTCTGGATTGATTGTAGGAAATTGAGACATAATAATCCTTGCCTCCAATATTTTCCTAATCATCCAGCATGCCTGTTTTGGTACTTGAATATTATCTCCTTGTTCTCATTTTATGTAGTATGTATGTATCCATCGAATCCACAACCTGTCAACTTTGTTCTCCACATCCCGATAGTTCTAAGCTATAGCAGCCTTGTTCCAGATTCTCAGATTAGTTAGGTTCAGACCTCCCACACACTTGGGTGAGCATAGTGTTTCCCATGCAACTAGAGATTTTTTGGTAATGGTATTGCTTTCTGACCAAAGATAGCTCCTACAGTAAGCTTCGATCATCTTCATCACCTTAGTTGGAACCATAAACAATTGTGCCCAATAAGCTTGTATTCCAAATATTATAGACTGAATGAGTTGTGCTAGACCAGCGTATGACAACTTTCGAGTAGTCCACGAAGATATCCTAGCAATGATGCTTGCGATGAGAGGCTTCCATTGAATGAGAATGATTTTCTGAGTGGATAATGGAATTCCAAGATATTTGAAAGGAAACTCTCCACGAAGAAATCCCAACCCAATGAGGATTTGCACTTCCTCAGCTAGTGTTACTCCCCAAAAGTACATAAAGATTTTCCCTAAATTAGCAAGTAGTCTCGATGCCTTAGAGAATTAATTGAAACATTGTTGTATCATAGTGACTGATGCTAGGTCACCTCTCGAGAAAAAGAACAGGTCATCTGCAAAACACATGTGTCTTATTCCTAGCTTCCCACACCATGGATGAAATTTAAACTCTCTAGTATCCTTGAGGCTGTGTAATAATCGACTTAAGTACTTCATAGCAATTGCTAAAACGAAAGGTGACATTGGATTGCCTTGTCTTAATCCTCTGGCAGCTTCAAGGGATGAGTTGTTTCTCCATTAATCAATACAGAGTAGCTCACTGTTTTCACACATTCCATCACCGAATTGGTGAACCTTCTTAAAAATCCAAGTTCAGTCATTACTTGGTCAAGATATATCCATTCTAAAGAGTCATAGGCCTTTTGCAAATCTATTTTGATCATACACCTTGGAGATATGTATTTCCTGTTAAATCCCTTCACTAATTCATTTGCAAGAATGACGTTGTCTCCTATCTTCCTCCATGGTATGAAACCTGCTTGTTCTTCACTAATCACAGTGGTCATTACCTTCTGTAGCCTTGTAGCTAGGATCTTCAAAATAATATTGTAAAGGAATGAGCAACAAGCTATGGGTCGATATTCTTTGATATTAGCACGGCTAGGGTTTTTGGGCACCACAGTTACAGTGGTACAATTTATAGCCTTATAGAGTATACCTGTATTGAAAAATCCCCCCACAGCTTCAATGACCTCATGTTTGATAATTTGTCATGACTTCTGATCCAATTAACAATAATTGAAAGGATAATACCAACTAGGAGGCTGAACCTCGAAGAAGAAGATAGCTATATCAGGGCAATTCCGAGATAGAAGCTTAAGAAGAACAGAGTAAAAGAGAGAAGAGAAGAATTATCATATATCATTTTCTGATTTACAATTGTATTACATCTCTATTAATAGAACTGAATTGGAATCTAATGCTACAGCTAACAAAATAACTGCTTCTAACAAACTCTAATACAGTGAACAGAAATAACTGTTTTAGTGACTAATGAACAGTACTAACTACTTTTTAACAATTCTAATCATCTAAAGCATTGTATCAATACCCCCCAATGGAAACCACCCTTGTCCTCAAGGGTGAAATGCAGGAAATCTGTGTTGCAGCTCACATAGGAATTCCCAAGTAGCTTGAGAAGCATCCAA
>JAJOOF010013686.1:0-27430 GCA_029582545.1 Solanum lignicaule
CCTTAAAGATTTGGAGGCACTATTTGTATAGGGTCCATGTTGATGTGTTTACCTATCACAAGAGCTTGTAATATGAAAGATTATGATATGAGTGTTATCTATAACCCCGGTAAAGCAAATGTAATGGTGGATGCCCTTAGTTGGTTGTTCATGGATAGTGTTGCACATGTTGATGATGAGAGAAAAGAGTTGGTTCTATATGTTCATAGGTTGGCCCGATAGGGAGTTCAACTAGTGGATTCCACCAAGGTGGTATTATGGTCCATAATGGTTTTGAATCGTCTTTCATGGCCGATGTTAAAACAAAGCAATGTCTTGATCCTACCTTAGTAGAATTGAAAGAGGTGGTTCTAAAGAAATCTCTAGTCGCTTTCTCCCAAGGGGGAGATGGTGTCTTGAGGTACCAAGGTCGTTTATGTGTTCTGGATGTCAATGACTTAAGGGAACAAATTTTATTTGAAGCCCATAGTTCTCGGCATTCTATACACCCGTGAGCCACTAAGATGTACTGTGATTTTCAGGAGATCTATTGGTGGAATGGGATGAAGAAGGATACTACGAGATTTGTGGCTAAGTGTCCTAATTGCCAAAAAGTGAAGGTTGAGCAACAGAGACCGGGAGGTTTATACCAAGATATTGTCTTTCCTACTTGGAACTGGAAAGATTTGAATATGTACTGCATAGTAGGGTTGCCATGAACTCGGCACCAATATGATTCGATTTGGGTTATAGTAGACCGAATGAACATGTCGGTCCACTTCATTCCTGTCAAAGTTTCTAATACGGCGGAAGATTATGCTAAGTTGTACTTGAGGGAGATGGTAAGGTTGTATGGAGTGCCCTTGTCCATTATTTCCGATAGAGGTACTCAGTTTACTTCACAATTTTGGAAGTTGTTCCAAAAGGGTCTTGGTACTAAAGTTAAGCTTAGCAGAACTTTTCACCCCAAACCGATGGAAGGCGGAAAGAACAATCCAAACATTGGAAGGCATGTTGAGGGCTTGTGTGATAGATTTCAAGGGAAATTGGGGTAACCATTTTCCCTTGATTGAATTTGCCTATAATAATAGCTACCATTCGAGTATTGGTATGGCTCATTTTGAGGCTCTCTATGGTAGGAGGTGTAGATCCCCTATCACATGGTTTGAGGTGGGTGAGGTTGCCTTGATAGGACCCGAGTTAGTTCATGAGGATATTGAGAAGGTTCGACTCATTAGAGAGAGGTTGAGAACGACCCAAAGTCGACAAAAGTCTTATGTGAATTATGGCCAATACCGGGTATAGATGTTAAACGGACCTCCCGATAAGGTAATTTTAATGTGGATTTTAAAAGGAGAGACCTTGAATTTGATGTGCATGATTGGGTTTACTTAAGAATGTCACCCATGAAGGGTGTAATGAGGTTTGGAAAGAAAGGGAAACTTAGTCCCCGTTTTGTAGGCCCATATCAAATTTTGAGACGTGTTGGTAAGGTTGCCTATGAGCTTGATTTTTCAAATGAGTTGACCTCGGTGCATCCGGTTTTCCATGTCTCCATGTTGAAAAAGTGTGTTGGAGATCTGACATCCATAATTCCCCTTGAAGGGTTAGAAGTGAAAGAGAACCTTTCTTATGAAGAAGTTCCAGTTGAGATCCAAGACTGGCCAGTAAAGAGGTTGAGGAACAAAGAGGTTGCTTCGGTTAAGGTGTTATGGAGAAACCCTCTAGTTGAGGGTGCTACTTGCGAAGCGGAACCAGATATGATGTCGTTGTATCCCCATCTTTTTCCTCATATTCTAGCTTGAGGTAATGAGTTCTTCTTGGTTTTCTTATGTTTGAACTTATATGTGTTTAATGTGTTTCCATGATTTCCTTAAATTTGCATGTTCATGAAAAAGGTCAAGTTTTGAAAGAAATGGCTTTTATATTGTATTTGCCTCATGTTGTTGAGTATTGAGATTGAATTGCATATGATCTCCATGAGATTGTGTTGAGCACTGCTTTTAAGATTGGAGATGATAGTTCCTCCTTGAACATGAGAAATGTTAAGATTTCATGCATATTGGGTTGCTAGATGTAGTTCCTACTTCTTTAAGGTGGATTGAGTATGTTGAGATTGGAGTTGATGTTTCCTCCTTAGTTATGTGCATTTAGATGAGTTGCATGCATGATGGGCTGCTAGTCTTGAGTCTTTTCGTTTAGAAATGTACCTAGAATCTCATTTCAGGACGAATGATCCTAAGGGGAAGATAATGTAACACCCCGAATTCGAAAGAGGAAAGCATGGAATTTTTTTAGAAAGTGCAGGTGTCACCCACGAGGGCCAACCACGCCCCGTATGTCACGACCCAGGGGTACCCCCTATATGTAACAAGGTGTGTAAGACCCTGAGAGGCCTCATACAAGCCACTTAGTATATCATAACTTAAATTAATAGAAAAGGTGCGAGAATTAAAACTTTTCAAATACAATCAAAGTCTTTTCTAAAAGCAAGTGGAAGTCGAACATGACATTTTCTCAAACCATCTAAACATATGAAAAATAAAAATCTTGGGATGCAGCCCATACAATAGTTTAAAAAGTAAAAGAAAGACATAAAGTAAATAGGGTGATCCAATCCTTGAATATAATGAGGACTCACCAAAGCTTCACTTCACAATCAACTAGAGCCTAGCCACAATTATGCGAATCGGCAACGCCGGACCCTATATTTTATAAGAATGTAGGCAAGAGTATGCTTTAGTACAATCAAGTCCTAAATATGATGGCTATCATAAAAAACATAAACATAAGAGTTAGTCAATACAAGACATAAGGCATAATCATTTCAATACATGATAAGCATCATAATGAAAGAGGAATACGTCCTTAAGTAGCCTCACCTATCCTTATCCAAGAGTTAGGTCATCCGCCTCTAGTCAAGCTTATGTCATGGAAGGCATATCTAGAAACACTCCAAGCAATCATCATCATACATAATCACATTAGTCATACTTACTTTTAAAGATATGGGGATTCACCTCTATGCGTAGTTTATAAATGGTATTCACCTCTTGCCTTACTTACTTTTAGATTGCGGGTACTCGCCTCCACAAATTCATCACATGATGTGGCTACTCGCCTCCACATCATTTCATAAGGAGCATGGGTACTCGCCTCCATGTCCATTTATCATAGTAAGAATGTGGGGAGTCACCTCTTGTTCAAGTCTAAGGAGTAGGGGAATCACCTCATATCCTTTCCATATGGAGTTCAAGGGTAATCACCTCTGGCCTCATCATTCATGAAGAATTTTAGTCTAAATTCATTTTAGGTGAGCGATACTGTCACCCTAGAATTATTCATCTGAGTAAACCTTTCACATCTATACAATCATGTTTATCAATTCATTATAGGAAGTATCTCTTCCACATCATAGCATTAATCAATATACAATGCATACTCTAGCCTGTACTCTCAAAGCTTTACATCTCATGATAATCATCCATGCTTTACTCTCAAGCAATTAACATCATGTTCATCATATATGCTTCAATCTAAAGCAATTCTAATCATAATTCATCAATCATATGAGGAGATATATAACCCATGGGGTTTCTCTCACATCGGATCAAACCCACTATATCAATTCAACCTTAAAATCATAGGATATTCTTGGGTACATGTAATTTCATCCTAAATAGATGCAATTCTATCAATTCAATCATAAACAATCATAATCCACTCAATTGGATCAACATTCATCATAACCCACAATAATGGAGGAAACCCTAACTAGAATTATGGAAATGTTTCATCAAATTGTTGAATTCTAGGGGACTCCATGGGAAGAAGGATTCCATGGATGAAAAGACATCATACCTTAGTCAAATAGCCCACAAAAGCTTGAAAATTTGAGACTTGATCTTGACCTAGCTTCAATCTCTTTTTTCTTCTTCCAACTTCTATAGAGAGAATATTTGAGAGGCGTTTCCAGAATACTTTTGGAAATTTTAGAGAATGACTAAATTGGGGGGGATTTTGGGGGTTAAAATCACTTATATAAGTGTCTTAGACAAAGGCAAAACTACGCCACATTGATTTAATTAAAACCGTAAAAGACCCTTATACCTATAAACTTAACTACCAGGTGACGACCTATGGACCACGATCGACGAACCATGGATGGACCTATAGTCCATCCTGGTCATCATCATTTGTGGTCAAGAGATTTCTGCTAATCAACAACACCCCCAATCCACGGACCGTCGACCCATCCACGGGCCATGGGTCCTGGCGTGGGTCACTGCCTAAAGCAATGTCCACCTACAGGGCTCACCCACGTGGCATGGGTCCAACCACGGTCCGTGGTTTGACCACGTGGGTGACATCTGAAAGTCCTAAAATTTGCTAAGCCTTCCTATTTCGGGTACGGGGTGTTACATTATCTCCCCCTTGGGATCATTCGTCCTCGAATGAGATCCTAAGCACATTTCTTGCTGAAAAGACTTAAGACTAGCATCCCATCATGCATGCAACTCGTCTTAACACACACAACTAAGGAGGAATATCAATTCCTATCTAAACATACTCAATGCACCATAAGGGAGTAGGAACTACATCTAACAACCCAATATGCATGAAATCTTAACATTTCTAATGTTTACGGATGAACTATCATCTCCAAACTCAAAACAATGCTTAACGCAATCTCATGGAGCTCATATGAAAATTCGATCTCAAGAAAAGCACAAATTCAAGGAGGGGATCTCCACTCCAACTCAAGGCATGTTCTACAACTCATCTCATGAAGTCTATAAGCAACTCATACTAAATACTAAATAACATGAGGAACAAACGTGATAAAAGTCATTTCTTTCAAAACTTAAGCTTTTTCATGGACATGCAATTTCAAGGAAATCATGGAAACACATAAATTACACATGACTTTAAACATAAGAAAAACAAGAGGAACTCATTACCTCAAGCTAGAATAGGAGGAAAAAGATGAGCATACCGGGATATCATATCGGCTTCCGCCTTCCAAGTAGCAGTCTCAACTAGATGCTTTCTCATTAACACCTTAACAGAAGCTACCTCTTTATTCCTCAACCTCTCGACTTGCCGGTCTAAGAAATTGGAACTTCTTCATAAGAAAGGTTCTCTTTCACTTCCAACCCTTCAAGGGGAACTATGTATGTCGGGTCTCCAACATACTTTTTCAACAAAGAGACATGGAACAGCGGATACACCGATGCCAACTCATTTGGCAAATCAAGCTCATATGCAACCTTAAGAATACGTCTCAAAATTTGATATGGGCCTACAAAGCGGAGACTAAGCTTCCCTTTCTTGCCAAAACTCATTACACCCGTCATGGGTGAGATTTTTTCAGTAAACCCAATCGTGCAGATCAAATTCAAGGTCTATCCTTTGAACATCGGCATAGGAGTTTTGTCGACTTTGGGCCGTTCTCAATCTCTCTCTAATGAGTCGAATCTTTTTAATAGCCTCATGAACTAACTCGGGCCCTATCAAGGCAACCTCACCTACCTCAAACAATCTGATAGGGAATCAACACCACCTACCATAAAGAGCCTCAATCAGAGCCATACCAATACTAGAATGGTAGCTATTATTATTGGCAAGTTCAATCAAGGGAAAATGGTCATCCTAACTTTCCTTGAAATCTATCACATAAGCCCTTAACATATCTTCCAATGTTTGGATTGTTCTTTTCGCTTGCCCATTAGATTTTGGGGTAAAAACCTGTGCTAAACCTAACTTTAGTGCCAAGACCCTTTTGGAACGACTTCCAAAACTGTGAAGTAAATTAAGTACCTCTATCGGAGAAAATGGACAAGGGCACTACCATCTCCCTCAAGTACAACCTAATATAATTTTTTGCCACATAAGAAACTTTGACGGGAATGAAATGGGCCGACTTTGTCATTCGGTCAACTATAACCCAAATCGAATCATATTGGTGCCGAATCCGTGGCAACATTACTATGAAGTCCATATTTAGATCTTCCCACTTCCAACTAGGAATGCTAATATCTTGGGATAAACCTCCCGGTATCGTATGCTGAACCTTCACTTGTTGGCAATTAGGACATTTAGCCACAAATCCCGCAATATCCATTTTCATACCATTCCACATATAGATCTCCCGCAAATCACGGTACATCTTGGTGGCCTCTGAGTGAATAAAATACTGATAACTATGGGTTTCAAATACAATTTATTACCTTAAGTCATCAACATTCGAAACACATAATCGACCTTGGTACCTGATGCTTATCGTGACCAACGACACTAACCAACGGTTCAAGTGTCTACGATCGTCAATAGTATAGTAACCCAACTAAAGGTTGGGGTCGTGTCCCAAGGGAGTGGTTTTGAGAATTAACAGAATAATAAAATTTAGCTCAAATTAGTTGTAGCTAAAGACATTAACGAACAAAAACATTGTAAATTAAAGGGGGCGATACAAAAGTGTCAAATATCGATTGGGGTTTTGTCACAAGTAGTAAAAACAACAAAAATTAACAAGAAAATCAAGTATGGGGAAATGTTCTTGGGGTGTGACCGCAATACAAGTTGAGGTAAATCGTTGGGTACATGCTTTCAATAGGAAATTTGCAAGATAATAGTGACTAGGCTAATCTTTAGATGGAAATAAATTCCCTTTCGGGCAACATATCCCGTTTCAAATGGGTTCCTCACGGACACCTATTTGCCGCATGAAGAGCAGCCTACACCTTACCCCACTCACTCTCTCTAGCTGAGTGTTAGGATATGGGGCTAGGGCTCACCCTCTCGGGCTGAACCTTTTGTCGACCCACTCCTTAGGCCATCAGTCTAGTGGTCTTGGTTTCGCGACATTCCTCTCGGTCAAGCCGAAAACACATGGGCGGTTTTGTATTTGCAACTACAAACCCATTAAATTAAACCACAACCACTAGGTTAAGTCCCCATAAAATACATCTACCCTATCAGCAAGCAAAACCCAACAACAATATTAACACTTATTTGCTAAATCACAGCCCAAGAATGGGGTTTCTAGCCACACATCAAGAAATAACAAAATACACCTAAAATGATAGTAAAATAAAATGGGTATAAGAAATTAAACCTTGATTTAAGCAAAGGAATATGAATGGAGAAGACCCACTTCCAACTTGGGGAAGATGAAATCCTTCTCTCTTCAAATCTCCCACAAAACCCTCTCCAAACTTGAGAGAAAATATCTAAAAAGTACTATTCTATTTTGAAAATAATAATAATGGTTCGGAACTTGTAAAATTAATAAAGAGTTTAGTATTTATAGCCATTAGAAATTAGTGCAGGTGGATAGTTCAGCGAAGTTAGTCGAGTTCGCCGAGTGACTCGGCGACTCGCCCTTCGTCTGTCTCATCGCAGTTGAATGCTTGCCTATAACATCTTCACGTTCTGTACCATTGGGCGGTATTGTACTGCTTCGCGGAACTATTCGGCGAAGCGCCGACTGCTCCTTTCATCACCTTTTTTATCCTCTTTCTTCAGGGCTTCGCATACTGGAACAAAAGTTCTTGGCGATGCTCATGCTTCAGGTTCTTCGTTCTTTTCAGCCTTCTTGTTCCTTTTTGCGCCTAAGTGTCCATGCTTCCACTAAAACTTCAAATACCTAAAACTTAAGAGTTTTCATCAGATATTAAGACAAAATAAGCATTCAAGGACACTATTTCTATCAAAATAAGGCCCTAAATGAGTCCAATTTGTGGACTCATCAGTACCATAGGACACCATCTCCCCCTTAGGAGAAAGCCTCTATAGACTTCTTTAGTACCGCTTCTTTCAATTCTACTAAGATCGGATTAAGACATTGCTTTGCCTTAAAATCGGCCACGAAAGACGATTCTGAACCATTATGGACCATAATACCACTTTTGGTGGAATCCACTATTTGAACTCTTAATTGGGCCAACCTATGAACATCTCGAACGAACTCTTTTCTATCATTATCAACATGTGCAACACTACCCATGGACAATCGACTAAGGGAATCCACTACCACATTCGCTTTGCCGGGGTGATAGAGAACACTAATATCATAATCTTTCAATAACTCAAGACACCTTCTTTGGCGAAGATTTAGATCTTTTTGGGTAAACACATATTGCAAGCTCTTGTGATTAGTAAACACATCGTTATGGACCCCATACAAATAATCCCTCCAAATCTTTAAGGCAAATACAATCGCTGCTAATTGAAGATAATGGGTTTGATAGTTTTTCTCATGAACCTTTAAATCCCTTGAAGCTTATGCAATCACCTTACCATTTTGCATAAGCACACATCCCAAACCTACTCTAGAGGCGTCACTGTAATGGCCCTAAAATCGAACTAGTGAAACTAGAGTCTAACATGTGTGCGTTTGAGTTTGGTGTGAGGTTTGATGGTGTTTGATGTTGTCCCGAGTCATGGTTAAGAGGTTTATGGGTCAAACGCCAAAGTGCGACTCCCCATGGACCACCCTAAGGGTCCTTGAGGAGGACCCTAAGTCTAACCCCAAGACCCCAATGAACCATAAAGGCTGCCCAAAATGGGGTCCACGCTCCGTAGGTCCATCCACGCCCCGTAGGTCAATCCACGCCCAGTGGATGGACTCCGTAGGTCAAGGGGACCCCAACCAAGACACAACCCCAATTGAAGAAGGGACAGTACAGTCCATGACCCCATCCACAGACAGTGGATGGGGATCTCATGAACCATGTCTACAATCTATCAAGAGACACGACCAAGTGAAGGGTGAAGTGGTAAATTCTCCCTTTGCTTAGTTAAGTGTTTGGACGGTTATTTTGTGTTTATTAACATACTTTAAGAGTATTAAAACATTAAAATGCTAATTTAGATTTCATTATTTCAAAACCCCAAATCAAAATCTTTCCGTCTCATAAAGTCCTCTCTAGAAACTCCATTGGAAATCAAGGTCAAGATCAAGCTAGGGTTGGGGATTTCAAGGTGTTTCTTCTTCAATTTAATGAGGAATCAATATCAAGGTATGGTGGTCTTTATCCTTGTATAATTTTCCATTGAAGGAGCCAATTCAAATGTGATTTCAAATCATGAAAATATAGGTTTTTACTCAAACTCATGGGTTCTTTCATCAAACATTTTCAAATGGTTTCTAATGAAAAATTATGATTTTATTGATGTTTAATTTATGATTTATGATGAAAATACTCTATGAACCCATGCTTCCACTAAAACTTTAAATACCTGAAATTTAAGAGTTTTCATCAGATATTGAGACAAAATAAGCATTCAAAGACACTATTTCTATCAAAATAAAGCCCTAAATGAGTCCAATTTGTGGACTTATCAACACCCCAACTTAAAATTTTGCTTTTCCTCAAGCAAACTTGAATTCAGCTGTTCAAAAAGGGTGTCTCAAACAGTGCTACATAACACTCAATCATGAGTGCACACAACAAGACTCAATTTACTTATGCAAGGATCAATTGTGTACTCAAAGATTCAAGTTGTGACACACTATTACCAAAGATTCTCATGCTCTCAATACTTGCTACTTGTGCAAGTTCAAGCTCAACAAAAAGTATCTAAATACCCTCACATGAAGAATGATTCCATATTCACACACATAGGTTAAGCAATTCGAGATTAGGAATCCGATTCAATGCTCACACTCAAAAAGAGGAACACAATGCATGTTTTCACCCATAGGTTTGCACTTATTTTCCAATCGACATTCGATTCGGTTTACTCAAGATCAAAAAGGTCTTTCTAAGTCTTGTAATGGGGATGGGTGCAAAGTTATGATCATTTAGGCTCAGTGGCTCCTTCTTCGTAGGATGTGGTTTTATCAAGGCATTCCCTTCATTTCCTTTATAGATTCTTTTTCTAGTGCTTCTAAGTCACCTTTTTATTCACCCTCACGGATTGCTTAGAACCCCAATTTCTTTCATACTTATTTTTTTTTTGAATTGAATTGAATTGAAGGGGTTTCCACTTATGCAACACCATGGATTAGGGGGGACTTTTTATTGCACTTCTTGACTTTTCCTTTTCCTTTTTACCACATCCCCAACTTAGGCTTTTGGCCTAAGTTGGCTATTCACTAAACCACAACTCAAGAGGATCTTAAGTAGTGGTTCAAGTAAGGTCTAGGGTTCATCAAGGTTTTTCCAAAGTAAGGTAAGGCTCAAAGGGTGTTCAAAATAGTTTAACACACTCTCGGGTAGGCCACTAAAAAGGTATATGTCAAATTTGGCTCACATTCTTTAAAATTGACTAAGATCATATCAAGGGGAAACCGTTCTAAATAAATCAGACTAACAGGACAAATTCTAGGTTTATTCATGCAAGTTTCAAAGTAAGCTAATCACACAAGGCATCGACACTTAAGTCAAACAAGACTACACACTTTCACTAGTGTGCAACGGTCATTACAAGAGAATCAATTCGATAAATGGCTAATCACAACGAGATGCAACAAGTTCATATATTGTCTATGCAACTTCATTTGGCCTCATCGTAGTCGTACATTCATGTTCGTTCAATTTAGAGCACTATTCAAGTCATCAGTATTGATCAAAATCGAGACTTAATTTTTTGCGAAAGAATAGCCACAATCAACTCACAAAGGGTGGCCAAAATGTGTGAAAAATTCAAATTTTTTTGGAAGGGTCAAAATCATTTTCAATTTAAAACAAAAGAGAGCCATGAGCTGAAACATCCACGAAAAGAAGTGTAAACACAATTTTAAAAACTGAACAACCCAAATGTACACCAAAACACAAGTATCTGAAACAAACAAAACAAAAGGTGAGCCTCACCCCACCATAAATAAATAGTAATTTGTCCTTAAATGCAAATAATACAGAATCCAAAAGTAGATATAAGCAAGGTAGAGAGGAGGGTAGAGAAAGGTCTTTGCTACACACTCTCTCTATCTGTTGGGGAATCAGTCCCCGGAGTAGTCTTAGATGGAAAGACAGTGCCAGATCCACTAGGGGCTACTGTGGGCGTAACTGTCTCTACTAGATCTGGCAGATCTCTAAATATGCTCACATCTTGGCTCACTCTTATCTCCTCAACCTGTGCTGCTATCAACTCCTCGTCGGTTTCTGCATCTGACTATGCCTGTGCTGCACCATCCCTTGCACATCTCCGATAGTCACATGAACATCCTTATCATCTGCTCTCTGTATGAGTGAAGTGAAGTATGTAGAATTACGGTAATCTACGTCCTTTCTTAAACTTGCAATCTCGACTTTTAGGGCCGTCACCTCAGAGGTTTCCTACTGTCTACTCTCACAACCCATAACTCTCAATGTCAAGGCATCAACAGAACTCTGAATGGGAGTAAGTGCTGCTAGTATGGCCCTGTCAATCATCGCTGGAACAAACCTTTCCAGTCTCTCACATCAGCTGAATAGGCCAACTGCTCCATTTTTAGGATCATGGCCTGAGTGATTCTGGCTGGCTGGGAGGATGAGGAAGCACCTGGAGCCTATGTAGAAGAAGAAGAAGAAGCTGGTATAACTGAGGGCTCAGAGGCCGGGGTGGACGAAGGTGTCTCTGCTGATAATGAGTCAACATTGACTTCTGGAGAAGTATCTGCTGGGGCTGCTCTTCTCTTGTCATCCTCCTCTCGTGTAAATTCTGCCTTGATACACCGGATATTAGTGGAGGAAGATGGAGTGACTTCTATATCGCTAGCTGGCTCTCGGGAAACTCCCGCATGCCAGCACAATTCAATAATCAGAACAGGAAATGGCAGGGATGTCTGTGTTTGTTTGGCTCTCAAAGCCATCTCCTGTGAAACCAGTAGTCCCAGGTCGATCCGCCTCCAGGCCATGATAGAACCAAGGCAAGTTTCCTTAGGATGACGTATGATAGACTTATTCTGGGATGGCATGATAGTGCTGCTAGTGAAGCCAAACCAGTACTGGGAGGCGATGTTCATATCCTTCTTCTCAATAGGAGCTCCAGCATCCAACCACCTCGGGGTGATGTCAGAAATCATCGGAGCTAACCAACCCTTTAGATCATCTAGGAACAATAGGCAAGCCCTGGAAGGGTAGTACCGAGTGCAGCGGTTGACCTAATACAACATTAATATGCTCAGTGTGATACTCCACCTCCTTGCCTCTAACCAGAACCGAATTCACTGGTCGGAACTCACTAGCCTTTTTCTTATTTTTCAGGACCAACTCCCTATAGACTAAGTAGAACTCTCGGACCCAGGAAGGAATGTAAGATCCCCGCGGCCTGGTGAACTATTCGAACTCATGATATCTGAGCGTGTCAAGCACCTCAGCATGCTTACCTTCCAAACCTTGTACATTTAGTATCTTTTCTTCTAGAATGGTTCGTAAACCATCGTTTTTTAGTCTGTTCAGCAACTTGGGTGGAGGTGGAGCTACAGGGAGTGCAGGAGCCGTTGGAGTTGGTGTTGGAGTTGGCATTGATTCGGTAGTCAGGGGAGTGGCAGCTGAAGGGGTTCCGGTAGCTATGGGCTGATATCTAGCCCTATGTTCCTCCCTTCAATTTATCAAAGGTTGCTCATCTTCTGGCTTAGAAACAGTTGGTTCAACATTTGTGCCCTTCCTAGCGATGTGCTTTTTTCATTTGCCTTTATATCCCGGTGGGAGATCTTGCTTTCTTTTCTGTGAAGGCCGTGATCCTCCTTTATTGATTGTAATTCCCATTGCCTTTTTTATAGGTGGTGCATTTAGGTTTGTGCGTACCATATCTGCAAAATTTTGTGATTAGTCAGACGAGCAATCACACTAAACCACCAAAAATCTGAAGCAGAAGGGTTTGCCGATCAGTCGGCGAATTGCCAAACCTCTTTAGAGAGTTAGGCCGAACTTACCGAAGGGATTAGTTTGAAATCTAGGTAAATAAGCAATGAAAAAGTCTATATGGTGAGATGCCGACTACCTTCGGAGACTACAGATTTGTCAGGCGAAAGTTATAGATGTCTCACCACTATGGACATGAATGAAGGGTGATCTAAGGTCAATAGGTCAACAACTGAATCATTTGGCGAGCATGACAGCTCGCCGAAAGATCACCGTGCCTACTTTTCAACCCACTTCTTAGAATCGACCTTACAGGCACTGAAAATGCAATTAAAGCATGCAGACACGAAATTAACACAAGACCCATACTTCCCATCATTTCGGAATACTCAGACTTCTTCCGGTCTACCAAATTTTAGCCATTTAACTATGATCACCCTTAAGAATGTCGTCACCCTTTACTTCATTGAGCAACTTTTGTTATTGAGCACAAATGTGGGCTCTGTAGGTGTTACCCAACTAATACAATGACAATCAAGCGGGAACCATTTCCATCGCAATCAAATTAAAACACAAACAACAAGGCATTCGACTATTAAAATATTTCAGGCAACTAAGTATTGATTACACATAGAATATCAACTTATTTCTATCAGAGAGGCCCAACACATGTCATCCTGATACTACAATTGCAAAAGAGTGCAAAAACTGTTAAGATAAATTTGGGGTTTTATGGGCTAACCTTTAATGCCGATCAAATTGCTTTCTGAAATGCTAGGAAGCAAAGAGATCCAACCCCAAGCACTATTTACCAATTGAATACTAATGGAAAGGTAAAAATCTAAGAAAAAAGTACCTTTGGTGTGATTTTGAGGAGTTTGAGACTAGGGAAAGTGAGAGATTCAAACATTTTGACTTTCTGCCTTTATATAACCGTTCAGTTCTTTGTCATTCGGTGACGCACCGAACGCTTACTTAGCTCGCCGAGTTTTATAGGACATCCCTTATTTTGTGGTCCCAACAGCAGACTAAGTCGGAGTCGCCGATAGATTCGACGACTCGCCCACTGGGTCCTTGGCTCGCCAACTTGTACTTCTGAATACCTTTCTCATTTCACCATACAAAATCAGCACACCATTATTCGAACAGAATAATTAAAAGCAGTAAAACATTGGGTTGCCTCCTAAGAAGCGCCTTATTTTACGTTGTAAGTTCTGTCACACTCTCCGTTATTGGGTTTAACCCCAGTGTAACTAGCAATATGTCATTTGGGTGGAGATGAGGTACTGCAAAACTCAGGAATGACCTGATCAGCTGGATTGATCTAGAGTGAGATCTAATCATTTGATTCAACACTTCAACATTCTCCTTCATTTCTTCCAACACCCGATCTTGATCGGTGATCTTTTGGAGAATGATTTGAAGTGTGTCCTCGACATAATCTTTCTCCCCATTCCTAGACTTCCTCTGCTCATAAGGGGGTGTGTACCTTCCCCTGCCATTGCATTGGAAACCTATGAGATTTTGGTGGCCAAGTTGTTTACGTGAGATGCCAGTTCGGTCAGCATGAGGTCCTTTTGGATTCCTTGGTTTATTTCAACCAATTTGCCACTACTCTGCTCAGCCATGCTCACTTAAATGGACAACTCAACGAAAAGCAAAACTAAACGTAAAGTTAGTAAATTACAACTAAGAAGAACAAAGAAAATTCTACTAATCTAAAAATTCTTAAATAACACCAGTCCCTAGCAGCGACGCCATTTTGATGCTTATCGTGACCAACGACAATAACCTACGGTTCGAGTGTCTACGATCGTCGATAGTATAGTAACCCAACTAAAGGTTGGGGTCGTGTCCTAAGGGAGTGGTTTTGAGAATTAATAGAAAAATAAAATTTAGCTTAAATTAGTTGTAGCTAAACACATTAACGAACAAAAACATTGTAAATTAAAGGGGGCGACACAAAAGTGTCAAATATCGATAGGGATTTTGTCACAAGTAGTAAAAACAACAAAAAATAACAAGAAAATCAAGTATGGGGAAATGTTCTTGGGGTGTGACCGCAATATAAATTGAGATAAATGTTTGGGTACATACTTTCAATAGGAAATTTGCAAGATAATAGTGACTAGGCTAAGCTTTAGATGGAAATAAGTTCCCTCTCGGGTAACTTACCCCGTTTCAAATGGGTTCCTCTGGGACACCCATTTGCCGCATGAAGAGCAACCTACGCCTTTTCCCACTCACTCTCTCGAGCTGAGTGTTAGGATATGGGGCTAGGGCTCACCCTCTCGGGCTGAACCTCATGTCGACCCACTCCTTATGCCATCAATCTAGGGGTCTTGGTTTCGCGTCCTCCTTCTCGGGCAAGACAAAAACACATGGGCGGTTTTTGTATTTGCAACTACAAACTCATTAAATTAAACCACAACCACTAGGTGAAATCACCATTAAAATACATCTACCCTATCAGCAAGCCCAACAACAATATCAACACATATTTGCTAAATCACAACCCAAGAATGGGGTTTTTAGCCACACATCAAGAAATAACAAAATACACCTAAAATGATACTAAAATCAAATGGGTATAAGAAATTAAACCTTGATTTAAGCAAGGGAATAAGAATGGAGAAGATCCACTTCCAACTTGGGGATGATGAAATCCTACTCTCTTCAAGTCTCCAACAAAATCCTCTCCAAACTTGAGAGAAAATATCTAAAAAGTACAATTCTATTTTGAAAATAAAAATAATGGTTCGGGACTTGTAAAATTAATAAAGAGTTTAGTATTTATAGACATTAGAAATTAGTGCAGGTAGATAGTTCGACGAAGTTAGTCGAGTCCGCCGAGTGACTCGGTGACTCGCACTTCTTCTGTCTCATCGTCGTTTAATGGTTGCCTATTGCATCTTCATGTTCTGGATCGTTGGGTGGTATAGTACTGCTTCGCAGAACTGACGAAGCGCCGACTGCTCCTTTCATCGCCTTTTTTATCCTCTTCCTTCAGGGCTTCGCATACTGGAACAAAGGTTCTTGGCGATGCTCATGCTTCAGGTTCTTCGTTCTTTTCAGCCCTTTTGTTTCTTTTTGCGTCTAAGTGTCCATGCTTCCACTAAAACTTCAAATACGTGAAACTTAAGAGTTTTCATCAGATATTGAGACAAAATCAGCATTCATGGACACTATTTCTATCAAAATAAAGCCCTAAATGAGTCCAATTTGTGGGCTCATCAGTACCTTAGGACACCATCTCCCCCTTGGGAGAAAGCCTCTATAGACTTCTTTAGTACCGCTTCTTTCAATTCTACTAAGATCGAATCACGACATTTCTTTGCCTTAACATCGGCCACGAAAGACGATTCTGAACCATTATGGACCATAATACCACGCTTGGTGGAATCCACTATTTGAACTCTTAATTGGGCCAACCTATGAACCTCTCGAACGAACTCTTTTCTATCATTATCAGCATGTGCAATACTACCCATGGACGATCGAATAAGGGAATCCACCACCACATTCGCTTTGTCGGGGTGATAGAGAACACTAATATCATAATCTTTCAATAACTCAAGACACCTTCTTTGGCGAAGATTTAGATCTTTTTGGGTAAACATATATTGCAAGCTCTTGTGATAAGTAAATACATCAACATGGACCCCATACAAATAATGCATCCAAATCTGTAAGGCAAATACAATCGCCGCTAATTCAAGATTGTGGGTATGACAGTTTTTCTCATCAACCTTTAAATTCCTTGAAGCTTAGGCAATCACCTGACCATTTTGCATAAGCACACATCCCAAACTTACTCTAGAGGCGTCACTGTAATGGCCCTAAAAATGAACTAGTGAAACTAGAGTCTAACATGTGTGCATTTGAGTTTGGTGTGAGGTTTGATGGTGTTTGATGTTGTCCCGAGTCATGGTTAAGGGGTTTAGGGGTCAAATGTTAAGGTGCGACTCCCCATGGACCACCCTAGTGATCCTTGAGGAGGACCCTAAGTCTAACCCCAAGACCCCAATGAACCATAAAGGCTGCCCAAAATGGGGTGACCTACGAAAGGGGTTCAAGCCGCGTAGGTCCATCCACGCCCCGTGGATGGACTCCGTAGGTCAAGGGGACCCTAACCAAGACATAGCCCCAATTGAAGAAGGGAAATTAAGGTCCATGACCCCGTCCATGGACAATGGATGGGGGTCTCATGAACCATGTCTGCAATCTATCAAAAGGCACAACCAAGTGAAAGGTGAAGTGGTAAATTCACCCTTTGCTTAGTTAAGTGTTTGGATGGTTATTTTGTGTTTATTAACATATTTAAGAGTATTAAAACATTAAAATGTTATTTTAGATTTCATTATTTCAAAACCTCAAATCAAAATCCTTCCCTCCCATAAAGTCTTTTCTCTAGAAACTCCATTAGAAATCAAGGTCAAGATCAAGCTAGGATTGGGGATTTCAAAGTGTTTCTTCTTCAATTTTTGTGAGGAATCAATATCAAGGTATGGTGGTCTTGATCCTTGTCTAATTTTCCATTCAAGGAGCCAATTCAAATGTGATTACAAATCATGAAAATCTAGGGTTTTACTCAAACTCATAGGTTCTTTCATCAAACATTTTCAAATCATTTCTAATGATAAACTATGATTTTATTAATGTTTAATTTATTATTTATGATGAAAATACTCTGTGAACCCATGATTTCTCTCAATTCCTTAATTGCGACTTATGAAGTTGGTTTGTTGATTATGAATAAATGTTGATGGACTTATGCCTAGATTGACTTAGATTATTGAATTGTATCATCATCTATGCCTAATTATGGTTAATTGTTGGTGAATTTAGGATTTATGACCATAGACTTGAAAGGGGAAGTTTGACCTAATTTCATGTTAAAGTAGAATTGTCTTGAATTGTTGATCCACTTGAAAGGTGGAGGTGTTTATTTACTATGTACATTGTGATCATGGCCTTGAAGGCATAGTGTGAGGAATTGAAGTATTATCATGATGTTGTATATATGAATGTGATGCGAAGCATGTGTGTGATCATATTGAATGAATTATGATCTTGGTTAGAAGCTAATTGACTTGGGATTGAATGTTATCTCTTTATTAAAACTCATGAATGTTGATGATGGTAATGTGAAGGGTTCTATAATATAATGTTGAATATCTTGAATTGGTAGTCTAAGGCATCCTTTTCTTGTATTGATCAATGAATGAATGAAGTTTAATGATAATGTTAATGAATGTTGAATTGATTGAAAGGCTATTCTCAATTGTACTTTAATTGAATGTTAATGACTTGTTGTGAAAGTACTTGCTCATAATAAGGGGGGTCTTAGGTGAAATGCTATTCTCATTTTTGAATCTATGAGCTTTCCAATGAATGAATGTTGGGATAGGATGGATACTCATCTGGCAGTTGAGGTGGAGTATCTAGTAACAATCCATATATCCCGTTTTAGTGAATGTTGGGTTTGGGATGGTTACTCATCCGAGAGTTGAGGCGGGGTATCTAGTAGCAATCTCTTATCCCATAATGAACTAATGTAATGAATGTAATGTACTCTGTGGGGAATATGTTAAGCGCCGAGTGGATATGGCTTGAGATGGGTGCTTATCCGAAAGTTCAGGTGGGGTACTTAGTAACAATCTCTTGAGATGGATGCTCAGCCATGAGTGGGGGCGGGGTATCTAGTAGCAATATCCCTATCCGTTTAACTATATGCCCACATAGGTCTAGCTAGTGGATCCACTTAAGGCTAAACAAATGATGGTCCTACCTTAGGCAAGTAGGAATCTCTTTATACAGAGAGGGTGACACTGGGATTCCATGTCAAGCTGACATGGTCTATGTCGGTTAAGGCTTACCCCCACAATACTGTTAATGAACTATGGCTTCTTCTACTTAGTGTGGTGGTGGTATGGGACGCCATCTATGCCTTGCACCAGTAGGCATTTGAGGGAGGTTATGGTGTGTTCCTTATAATGTTAATGAAATGAATGGGCTCTTATAATAATATTTATGAAAATGGTGATCTAATATTTAATTAATGAAGGTGCTCTTAATGTAATGAAGCTAATGAAAAATGTTGACTCTTATATGTTTAAATGTAAAAATGCATGCTATACTTGGTTTGTATCATGAGTTACTTCCTTGTTATGACTTGTTGTGTATGAATGGGCCTTGTCTAGGGTGACTTCAAAGGAGTACGTAGTGTGAGTAGTAGTATGGGATGCTACTTGCACATTGTACAAGTATGACTTAGAGTTGTCTTAGATGTTGGTCTTAATGTGATAATGTAATTTATGTGATGTTGATGTTTCTTATATGCTTTATTGTGTAAAGGTGGAAAGGAGGAATGGTAAGTTCACCTTTGGTGATCTTAATGTGGTACCTTGGTGTGGATTGTGGTATGGGATGCTATCCATACATTGCACAAGGTATAGCTTGAGGGTTACTTGAGGTGAAGGCTTAAAGTAAAGGTAATGGGTTATATGATTGATCATGTTCTAATGTGGTTAGATGATTTGTATGTTGATTATGTCTAAATGAGAAAATGTGACTTGCATGTTGGTTGTGACTTATATTATGCCTTTTTTTTATTAATCTTCATGAACTCTTACTAAAATGGCATATATCATGACTTTCAAACAAAGATGTACTTTTTAAGCATGTTTTTGCATGACTTCCATACTTAGTACATCTAATGTGCTAACCTATATTGGTTATCCCTTTTTACCAAAGTGTAGGGTTTGGAGATATTGGTGGTCTATGCTTGAAGGATAGGTTTCTAAGGTGCTTGAAGATGAAGACTTGGTAAGTCCTCATAGTTTCGAGGACAAAATCCATTGTTTTCCTTTTATGTCTTTTAGTTTTGTTAAATCTTTTGTATGGGCTAAGTCCCAATATTGTAGTCAAAGTATTAGATGGATTGAGACATAGTGTACAAAGTTTAGAAAGTCTTCCACTTGCTTTTTAATGAAAATGTCTTCGATTGTAAGGAAAGTTTTAATTCTTCTCTATTTTTCCTATGTTCTTAATGATGTTGTAATGAGCGTGATGTGATTTGGAGAAGGAAGTCCCTCCAATGAAATGAGAAATGTTGAAGTGTTGGTGCAAAATGAGTTTGTAGATGTAGTTCGTACCTTCTTGTTTGCATTGAGCCTTTTGATGTGGAGTTGATGCTTCCTCCTATGTTTATGCATTTATATTGATGTTGCATGCATGATTGTGGGCTGCTAGTCCTGAGTCATTACCCCTTAATGTGTTTAAAGTGTCATTCGAGGACGAATGTTCCTAAGTGGGGGATAATGTAACGACCCTAAAAACAAACTAGTGAAACTACAGCCTAACGTGTGTGCCTATGAGTATGGTGTGATGTTTGATGGTGTTTGATGTTGTCCCGAGTCATGGTTGAGGGGTTTAGGGGTCAAACGTCAAGGTGTGACTTCCCATGGACCACCCTAGGGGTCGTTGAGGAGGACCCTAAGACTAACTCCAAGACCCCAATGAACTATGAAGGCTGCCCAAAATGGGGCGACCTACGGAATGGGTCCACGCCCCGTAGGTCCATCCCCGCCCTGTGGATGGCCTCCGTAGGTCAAGGGGCCCCTAACCAAGCCACAACCCCAATTGACGGAGGGACAGTATGGTTCGTTACCCCATCCACGGACCGTGGATGGGGTCTCGTGAACCATGTTTGCAATCTGTCAAGAGGCACAACCAAGTGAAGGGTGAAATGGTAAATTCACCCTTTGCTTAGTTAAGTGTTTGGATGGTTATTTTGTGTTTATTAACATATTTTAAGAGTATTAAAACATTAAAATGCTATTTTAGATTTCATTATTTCAAAATCCCAAATCAAAACCTTTCCCTCCCATAAAGTCCACTCTCTGGAAACTCCATTGGAGATCAAGGTCAAGATATGGTGGTCTTGATTCTTGCCTAATTTTCCATTCAAGGAGCCAATTCAAATGTGATTACAAATCAAGAAAATCTAGGTTTTTACTGAATCTCATGGGTTCTTTCATCAAACATTTTCAAATGGTTTCTAATAACAAATTATGATTTTATTGATGTTTAATTGATGATTTATGATGAAAATACTCTATGAACCCATGATTTCTCTCAATTCCTAAAATGTGACTTATGAAGTGGGTTTGTTGATTATTAATGAATGTTGATGGACTTATGCCTAGATTGACTTAGATTATTGAATTGTATCACCCTATGCCTAATTATGGAGAATTGAGAATTTTTTTATCATAGCCTTGAAAGAGCATGTTTGACCTAATTTCATGTTAAAGTAGAATTGTCTTGAATTGTTGATCCACTTGAAAGGTGGAGGTGTTAACTTTGTACATTGTGATCATGGCCTTGAAGGCATAGTGTGAGGAATTGAAGTATTATCATGATGTTGTATATATGAACGTGATGTGAAGCATGGGTGTGATTGCAATGAATGAATTATGAGCTTGTTTAAAAGCTAATTGTGTTAGGATTGAATGTTATCTCTCTATTAACACTCATGATTGTTGATGATGGAAATGTGAAGGCTTCTATAATGTAATGTTGAATATCTTGAATTGGTAGTTTGAGGCATCCTTTTCTTGTATTGATGAATGAATGAATGAATAAAGTTTAATGATAATGTTAATAAATGTTGAGTTTATTTCTCAATTGTACTTTAATGAATGTTAATGACTTATTGTTAAAGTAATTCCTCATAATAAGGGGGTTCTTAGGTGAAATGCTATTCTCATCTTTGAATCTATGAGCTTACCAATGAATGAATGTTGGGATTGGATGGATACTCATCCAGGAGTTGAGGTGGAGTATCTAGTAATAATCCATATATCCCATTTTAGTGAATGTTCGGTTTGGGATGGATGCTCATTCGGAATTTAAGGTGGGGTAACTTGTAACAATCTCTTATCCCATAATGAACTAATGTAATGTACTCCGTGGGGAATATGCTAAGCACCGAGTGGATATGGCTTGAGATGGATGCTCATCCTTGAGTTGAGGCGGGGTATCTAGTAGAAATCTCCCTATCCCTTAAACTATGTGCCCATATATGTCTAGCTAGTGGATCCACTTAAGGCTAAACAAACGATGGTCCTACCTTAGGCAAGTAGGAATCCCTTTATCCGGTGAGGGTGACACCGGGATTCAATGTCAAGCTCACATGGTCTATGTTGGTTAAGGCTTACCCCCACAATAATGTTAATGAACTATGGCTTCTTCTACTTAGTGTGGGTGGTGGTATAGGACGCCATCTATGCCTTGCACAAGTAGGCATTTGAGGGAGGTCATGGTGTGTTCCTTATAGTGTTAATGAAATGAACGGGCTCTTATAAAGATATTGATGAGAAAGGTTATCTAAAGTTTAATTAATGAAGGTGCTCTTAATGTAATGAGGATAATGAAGAATGTTGACTCTTATATGTTTAAACGTAAAAATTCTTGCGATACTTGGTTTGTATCATGAGTTACTTCCTTGTTATGACATGTTGTGTATGAATGGGCCTTGTCTAGGGTGACTTCAAAGGAGTACTTAGATGTTGGTCTTAATGTGATAATGTAATTTATGTGATGTTTATGTTTCTTATATGCTTTATTGTGGAAAGGTAGAAAGGAGGAATGGTAAGTTCACTTTTGGTGATCTTAATGTTGTACCTTGGTGTAGATGGTGGTATGGGACGCTATCCATACATTGCATAAGATATAACATAAGGGTTACTTGAGGTGAAGGCTTAAGGTAAAGGTAATGAGTTATATGGTTGATCATGTTCTAATGTGGTTAGATGATTTGTATGTTGATTATGTCTAAATGAGAAAAGGTGACTTGCATGTTGGTTGTGACTTATATTATGCCTTTTCTTTTTTTTTTATTAATGTTCATGAACTTTTACTAAAATGGCATATATCATGACTTTCAAACAAAGATGTACTTTTTAAGCATGTTTTTGCATGGCTTCCATAGTTAGTACATCTAATGTGCTAACCCATATTGGTTCTCCCTTTTTACCAAAGTGTAGGGTTTAGAGATATTGGTGTTCTATGCTTGAAGGATAGGTTTCTAAGGTGCTTGAAGATGAAGATTTGGTGAGTCCTCATAGTTTCGAGGGCAAAATACATTGCATTCCTTTTATGTCTTTTAGTTTTGTTAAATCTTTTGTATGGGATAAGTCCCAATGTTGTATTGAAAGTATTAGATGGTTTGAGACATAGTGTACAAAGTCTAGGAAGTCTTCCGCTTGGATTTTTAATGAAAATGTCTTTGATTGTAAGGAAAGTTTTAATTCTTCTCTATTTTTCCTATGTTCAAGAATGCTATGTGGCTTGTATTAGATCCCTTCGCGGTTGAGTGCGCCGTGTTACAACTAGGGGGTGATCTTGGGTCGTGACAGCCAGAATATACCACAAAGCCATCCGTACCCTCTGGTAGGGTCAACACCGGATCATAAGTGAGTCTATATTTCAACTCTTGGAAACTTTTCTCACAAGCTTTCGAACATAGGAACTTGGCCTTCTTTTGAGTCAAAGTCGTCAAAGGAGAAGCAATAGAGGAAAATCCCTTAACAAACCTTCTATATTAACTGGCCAAACCCAAGAAGCTTCTTATATCTGTCGGTGATAGAGTTCTAGGCCAACTCTTGACCGCATCCATCTTCTTTGGATCTACCTCAATACTCCTACGCGAAACAATATGACCAAGAAAAGCTACAAACCTTAACCAAAACTGACATTTACTAAACTTTGCATAGAGTTTTTGGTGCTTGAGATTTTGCAATACAATTCTCAAATGATCAATATGCTCATTGTCACTTCTTGAATATATCAAAATATCTTCAATAACAACAATCACGAACATATCAAGGTATTGTCTAAACACCCTATTCATCAAGTCCATAAATGTCGTCGGGGCATTAGTCAAACCAAAAGACATAACCAAGAATTCATATCAGGTTCTAAAATATGTTTTCAAAATATCTTCCTCTTTCACCCTCAATTGGTGATAACCCGGCCGGAGATCAATTTTAGAGAAATAACTTGCACTTTGGAGTTCATCATATAAATCATATATTCTCGGAAGTGGATACTTGTTCTTGATGGTCACTTTGTTCAATTGGTGGTAATCAATACACATTCGGAGTGAACCATCTTTCTTCTTAACAAATAACACCGGAGCACCCCATTGAGAGATACTCGGTCGAATAAAACCCTTATCGAATAAGTCCTTTAACTGTTCCTTCAACTCTTTAAGTTCCATTGGAGAAATTCTATAAGGAGGAATAGAGATAGGTTGGGTATCGGGGAGAAGGTCAATCCCAAAGTCTATTTCCATTTCGGGAGGATCACCGGGTAAATCATTTGGAAAGGCTTCCGGAAACTCTTTTACAATAGGAACCGACTCAAGAGAAGGAGTTTCAGACTCCACATCCCTCACCCTCACTATATGGTAGACACACCCCTTTGGGATCATCTTCCTAGCTTTTAGGTAAGAAATAAATTTACCTCTAGGCATAGAATTTCCCGCCTCTACTCAAGGATAGGCTCATTTGGGAACTAAAATTTGAACACAGTCGTACAATCAATAGATAACAAGAATGCAACCAATCCATACCCAAGATGACATCAAATTAAATCATATCAAGTTTCACCAAATCTATTAGAGTGACTCTATGGGATGAGGAAACGAGACATCTCCTATAGACTCTTTTAGCCACCACAGAATCGCCAATGGGGTATAAACAGAAAAAGGTTCTAACAACACTTTAGGGAGTACATCAAATATTATAGTTATAAAAAGAGTCACAAATTACAAAGTAGCACCCGGATCAAGCAAAGAATACATATCTATATGAAAAACATTTAACATACCAGTCAAAACATCCGGGGATCTCTCTTGGTCACCTCTAGTTTGGAGAGCATAATAGCAGTTTTGCTTAGGAGCATTTCCACATAAGCCACTCGGATTGAATGAAGTGTAGGGTTGAGCCCTGCGACGACCATCCCTATCATTCTTGGCAACGGAAGGACAATCCGTTATTTTATCATCCGTTTTACCACACCCGAAGCAAGCATTAGATCCCTCTAGAACTTCCCCTCATGGTTTTTCCCACATTTATCCAAGTAGGCATCAAAGATTTACCACCATCTCCTTGGGGTTTAAGGGTAGACACCCTTTCATTTCTTGGCTTCGGAGGAGTGTTTGTAGAACCTTGCCCGGAGTACTTTTGCTGGAATCTAGAATAACCCCACCCACTGGACCTAGCATGTACAAAGTTGCCATCATCCACTCTAGCCCTTTTTGCCTCCCTAGATCTATCCTTGAGCTATTCTTCCTCAATTTGTTGGGCATGCACCATAAGGCGAGAGATATACATGTCATGAACAAGCATAGCTATGCGGCACTCTATGACTACCATGTCGGACACTCCCGACACAAACTTACCTATCTTGGCCCTACGATCCGCCACAATGGAAGAAGCATATTTGGATAGTTGAGTGAACCTCAAAGCATATACCTTACACTCATATTTCCTTGCCTAAGGTTGATGAACTCAAGTACTTTGGCCTCTCTCATCTCTATAGGGAAGAATCAATAAAGAAACATACTTTTGAACATTTCCCATTCTGTGGGACCCGCTTCCACTGGCCTAGCCACTTACCACTGATTAAACAAAATCTAAGCAACCCTTTTGAGTTGGTAAGCAGGTAGTTCCGCCTTCTCTATCTAAGTCACACTCATGATAGCAAGCATATTATAAACCTCGTCGATAAACTCTGTAGGATCTTTCACAAGTTTGGAGCCATAAAATTCGGGCGGGTTTAATCTTGTGAAATCTCACTCTTGCCGCTGTCGTACCCACATTTGGGATCACAGGGGCTACCACCTCTCGGTTAGCTTGCGCCGTCACGGGTTGAGACAACACTTGTAATGCATACCTAAACTCCACATTAGTCAGAATCTCATTCAATGGGTTAATCGGAGCTTGAGCAGGAACATCTTGCTCAATATTGCCTTCCTCCAACGTTCTAGCATTAGCCCTTCTAGTAGTCTTTTCTTGATAAACATCGGGCATAGATTAGGAGAAAGATTTATAGAGTTAAACTCCATGGAACGACTTAAAGAAGTGAAGAAGTGGAACTTTTGAAACATCTAATAGCCTCCTATTCATAAATGTGGCACGCTTCACATTTATGAACAAGACTCTACTAGACGTGGTTTAAGACATCCTAGAACCATTCTAGACCTTGTGCTCGGATTACCAAGTTTGTCACGACCCAAGGGTACCCCCTAGATGTAATAAGGCGTATAAGACCCCGAGAGGCCTCATAAAAATCACTTAGTATATCATAACATAAAGTAATAGAAAAGGTGCGGGAATTAAAACTTTTCAAATACAATCAAAGTCTTTTCTAGAAGCAAGCGGAAGTCTAACATGACATTGTCTCAAACCATCTAAACATATGAAAAATAAAAATCTTGGGACGCATCCCATACAATAGTTTCAAAAGTAAAAGAAAGACATAAAAGAAATAGGGTGATCCAATCCTCAAATACAATGAGGACTCACCAAAGCTTCACTTCACGATCAACTAGAGCCTAGCCACAATTATGCGAATCGGGAACACTGACCCTATATTTTATAAGAATGTAGGGAAGAGTATGCGTTAGTACAATCAAGTACTAAATATGATGGCTAGCATAAAAATCATAAACATAAGAGTTAGTCAATACAAGACATAAGGCATAATCATTTCAATACATGATAAGCATCATAATGAAAGAGGAATACTTCCTTAAGTAGCCTCACCTATCCTTATCCAAGAGTTAGGTCATCCGCCTCTAGTCAAGCTTACATCATGGAAGGCATATCTAGCAACACTCCAAGCAATCATCATCATACATAATCACATTAGTCATACTTAATTTTAAAGACAAGGGGATTCACCTCTATGCCTAGTTCATAAAGGCTAATGGGTATTCACCTCTTGCCTTACTTACTTTTAGATTGCAGGTACTCGCCTCCACAACCTCATCACATGATACAGGTACTCGACTCCACAACCTCATCACATAATACGGGTAATCGCCTCCACATCATTTCAAAAGGAGCATGGGTACTGATGTTTGCGTAATCAAGACACAACTTCTGATGCAAGTGTCTACGATCGTACAATAGTTTAGTAACCCAACCAAGGGTTGGGATCGTTCCCAAGAGAGTGGTTTTGAGAATTAATAGAAAAAATAAAATTTAGTTCTAACTAGTCATTGCTAAAGACATTAATGGTTAAAAACATTGAAAATTAAAGAAGGACACAAGAGTGTCAATTAACAATGGGGGGGGGTGAAACGACCCCAAAAATACCCGAAAATGTGCTTTGGAAACACCTATAATTGTGATTTCCATATATCTCAAAATCTGTGCATGATTTCAGAAATTCGACTTCATATTCTTATTCAGGGGGTCAAATTGAGTAGGAAATGGGTCTAACCCGAATTTTAGAGCAACCGTATCAAAATTCGAAAATCGCAAAAAATGCGATTTGGAGGGTCAACTTTAAAGGGGCATATCTCTTAGCACACAACGAACTGGAAGGGCCACAACCTATTAAATTAAAGCTCTTTGAGT
>JAJOOF010013687.1:0-17728 GCA_029582545.1 Solanum lignicaule
GTGTTGAATTGATTTTCTTTTTGTATTAGTATTAATTTGATTTTGATTTAAGTTTTATTATAATTATCAACATCTATGAACTATAATCTTTATTGGACCATTCCGAATTCTATGTTTTAAACTTGAAATAATATATTAAAAGATAAAAACTATGAAATAGTATAAGAAATATTTTAAAATTATATCAAAGTAAATATTTTTATGTATAAAATAAAATTTTAAAATTACATATATAATGTCGGGTTGGTTTGGTCCGGGTTGATTTTTTTAGTTAAAACCAAACCAACCCAAATATAGTCTGGTTTTTTTTTTCCAATACCAAACCAAGTCAAACCAAACCACTAGTCGGGTTTTTTTTTTTGGTTTGACTCGGTTTGCGGTTTGATTCGGTTTTGTACACCCCTAATTTACATAATGAAATATTACATAATTATTAAAGTCATGAACTTTTAGAAGCAAAGTAATCGTAAAATGAATACATGAAAGACTCGAAATAATAAAACCAGACATTTCTCCAGGAGGGGTTTACGCAAAGTACTACAACCACTGCAACCACCACATTTGCATATGCCACAAGAAATGAAATACAGAACCACTCCATATCTAAAAAAGAAGCATCATCTTCGGAGAAATTTGGTGCAGGAAGGTATGTTGGAATCTCTTTAGCCTCTGTGCAACTGATGTGCAATGGAGGACCACAAAGAAAATGATTTCCCTCTGTTAAGCTCTAACAATGGTGAACTTCACAAAGCTAAGCTTAAGAAGAAGAAGAAGTAAAGTTGTGTATTAGATTTACAGAATGAAAGTAAAAACGTAATACAATGTATGCTAAGCTTCACTATATATAGTGTAGTAATTACAATCATTTAACTAACTAGACTAGTTAATTTTAACTTAACTATAGTTAGTTATAACTAACTTTTGTAACAAACTTATAACTGCCATAGCTTCACATTGCTTAACACCCCTCCTCAAGCTGGTGGCTGAAATATGTCTTTTAATCCCAGCTTGGACATAAGATGCAAATGTGGAGATTTCCATAAACCTTTGGTGAGTATGTCAGCTAGCTGGTCTCTAGTTGACACATACTGTGTTTTGATCATCTTTTGTAGTATCTTTTCTCTAACAAAATAACAATCAATGTCAAAGTGTTTAGTTCTTTCATGAAATATAGGATTAGAAGCAATATGGATTGCAGCTTTGCTATCACAAAACAGGTCTACTGGCTGCTTTATATTCACTCCTAGCTCCTTGTATAAACCAATTAGCCATGTAATCTCTGCAACTGCTGATGCCATACTTCTGAATTCAGCCTCAGCAGAACTCCTTGCTACTGTTTCTTGCTTCTTTGACTTCCAGGAAACTATAGCATCTCCAAATTTCACAAGATATCCTGTAACAGACTTTCTTGTTTGTACACAAGTACCCCAATCAGAGTCACAGTATGTAGTTAACAATTCTGAGCTTTGTGAAGGCATAAACAACCCCAAACCAGGGGCTATTTTAATGTATTTAACTACCTTGAGTGGTGCTTCCATATGAGACTCTTTTGGAGCATGCATAAATTGGCTCAATATCTGTACTGCAAAGGAAATGTCTACTCTAGTCATGGTTAGATATAACAGCTTCCCCACCAACCTTTGATACCTCCCAACATCTTTCAAAGGTTTGTCTGTGAGAATAGTATCTGAGTTTTGTATACTTGCATCATACTCGAGAGATGTCATCCTTGTATTAGGATCTAGTGGTGTATGAACTGGCTTTGCACCACTTAACACCAACTGTCCTTGTAAAGAGAGAATAGTCATAATGACTTTGAATAAAGCCCAACTGAACCAAAGCAGCAGTCAACTTGAGATTCCATTGCCGAGGAGCCTGTTTAAGGCCATAAAGGGACTTATGTAGTTTACAAACTTTGCTAGAGTCCTCCTGTCTACAAAATCCAGGTGGTATGACCATACACATCTTCAGGAAGGTCACCTTGTAGAAAAGCATTGTGCACATCCATTTGAAAAATAGACCACTGTTTTGCAGCTGCAACAGCAAGAACAGACCTAACCGTGACTATTTTAGCAACTGGAGAGAAAGTCTCAGTGTAGTCTAGGCCTTCTTTTTGACTAAAACCTTTGGCCACCAATCTTTCCTTGTACCTTTCAACAGCACCTGAGGCTAGATACTTCACTTTGAATACCCACTTACAGCCAATAGGCTTCTTACCAGGTGGAAGATCAATAATACTCCATGTGTGATTAGCCTCCAAAGCAGCTATCTCAGCTTGCATAGCTTCAAGCCACTGAGGCTGAGAAGCAGCTTCAGCAAATGATGTAGGTTCTAGAGTGCTGGAATAAGCAGCAAGAGCAGCACCATATGCAGGAGAAAGATTAACATAGGTTACATGCTCAAAAACAGAATACAGACACTTAGACTTAGGTTGATTTGTGAGAAAATCATGCATCCATATAGGAGGCTTTGTAGACCTGGAGGATCTTCTTAAAACAGGAGACGCAGTAGTAGTAGGTAAGACACCAGAAGAAGAACTAACATCAGAAGCTATATTGTCCAAACCCTCAAAATCTGGAGGAGAACCATGAGGAGAAACTATAGGTGGAACCACTAAGGGAGAGGAGGTATCATCTATGAATTGCAGCACAGGAAATAAATGAGAAGAAGAACACTGTATGTGTATAAAGGGAAATATAGTTTCTTTAAAGAGCACATCTCTACTCACAAAGAATGCCTTAGTGTGTAAGTCATAAAGTTTGTAACTTTTTTGCAGGGTGGAGTATCCAACAAACACAGCAGGAATTGCTTTTGGGGCAAATTTATCAACTTTCTTGACCTCAGTAGCAAATGCCAGACAACCAAACACCCTGAGATGATCAAGAGAAGGACAGGTTTTATAGAGAAGATCATAAGGAGTCCTCTCATGAAGTATAGTGGAAGGTAACCTATTGATTAAGTAAGTACTGGTTAGAACACAGTCACCCTAAAAACTTAGAGGTAGTCTAGACTGGAATCTCAATGATCTGGCCATGGCTAAAACATGTCTATGCTTCATTTTCACAACCCCGTTCTGTTGAGGAGTATAGGTACATGAGCTCTGATAAAGAATACCCATAGTTTGAAGTAAAGTACTGACTTGTGAATTGAAAAACACCCATTGTCAGTTCTCAGTATTTTAACAGTAGAAGAGAAAACATTATGAATCATGGCAAAAAATGTAGTGAGAGCTACAATGACCTCAGCTTTGGAATTCAATAGTATCAACCAAGTAAACCTGGAGTAATCATCAACTAGGGTGAGGAAATATCTCTTTCCATCATGAGTAGGAACTCTATAAGGGCCCCAAACATCAGCATGTAACAAATGGAAACAAGCACTGGTAGTAGTTGTACTTAAAGGAAAAGACAATCTGGACTGTTTAGCCAAAGGGCATACAGTGCATAGTTCAATATTGCTAGGAGATACATTTTTAAAACAACTAAGAGTTCTTAGGACAGACATAGGTACATGACGTAGTCTCTTATGCCATAGAGACAAATCTACATTACAAGACATAGTAGAAGAAGCTACATTAACAGCATGAACTGAAGTCTTGGGAGATTTCAATTGAGCTCCTTGAGATTTCAACTGACAATCAGCCTGAACCACATAGAGATCATTCTCCGGTCTGCCAGTCCCCCTCATAATCCCACTTGAGAGGTCCTGAAACACACAATAGTCAGGGTAAAACAGAACACAACAGTTCAACTCTCTTGTTAGCTTAGGAACAGACAGTAGGTTATAGTGAAATGCAGGAATGTGAAGAACATTAGAGATCTTAGTCCTTCCAATGACCTGAGATGAACCAATACTGCTGACATGAGCACTTGAACCAGTAGGTAAATGAACCCTGTGAATTGGAGAATCATCTAAGCTAGTGTGTTGAGTTAACATTCCTAGATTATGGACCATATATTTGGATGCCCCAGAATCAATTATCCATTTATCATCATCAGTATGCATAGTAGAACTGTGCATCATACCTGTAGTTTGCATAGCAGTGTCATTGTGTTTCTTTATATTCTCTTGATCTATCATGTGTAAGAGTTGTTGGTACTACTGAGGAGAAAAGTGAGGGTGAGGCTGCTGCAGATTGGCCATGAGAGCATGAGAACCACCAGAGGAAATCATTGGTGTGGAAGAATGGCTATCAGGAGTTGAACCTGAACTGCTTCCATAGAAATTCTGTTGATGATGCAAATATTGCCCAGTACCAGTAGAAACACCTGCAAGGTTAGCTGTAGTACTAGAACCAGTAGATGTCCTCTTCTTACCCTTCCAATCAGCAGGATACCCATTCAGTTTGTAACAAGTAACTCGAACATGGCCTTTCCAATTACAGTAGTCACAAAAAAAAGTACTATTGTTATTGGCTTTCTGATGAGTTCTGAAATTAGCTCCTGATGGAGGATTAGAACCAGAAGAATTAGATCCATTTCTAGGCATATGTCCTCTTCCATTACTAAAGAATACCATAGAGTCAGTCAATCCTCCAGAATTAGTTGATGTAATATTGTCACTGCCTATGCCTACTGCATTTGATTTTCCTAATATTCTCTGACTTTCCTCAGACATGACCAGAGAGTAAGCCTTGTTTATACCTGGTGCAGGATCTAGCATCATAATTTGACTCCTACACTGATTGTAGGATTCATTCAAGCCTAAGAGAAACTGCATTAGTCTTTGGTACTCAAAATGGACAGCATAAGCCTTAGAAACTTCACAAGCACAGCCAGGACAGGGCATAAGAGAGTCAAATTCCATCCATAATTCTTTAAGTTTTGAAAAATAGCTTGAAACTGACATCATCCCTTGACTGAGTGTAGCAATTTCCTTGTGCAAGTAAAAAATCCTAGATCCATCTACCTTATCAAATCTCTCTTTTAGATCAGTCCACACTTGTTGAGCATTACTAGCATAGACTATACCACTCAGTAACTCTCGACTGACAGAGATCATTATCCATGATAGCACTATAGCGTTACATTTTTCCCAAAGATCACGCAAAGCTACATTGAACTTATCCTTAGAACTTTTGCCATCAATGAATCCTAATTTTCCTTTACCTAAGAGACCTATCTTCATAGATCGACTCCACAAAGAATAATTCTCAGATCCAGTGAGCTGAATTGAAACTAGAGAGCTACCTGAGTATCATAAGCCTGTAAGTGCAGAGGATGATGAGAATCCACCACTGTTCCTCCTCCTTGCATCATTGTACTTCCTCCTTGCTCAGATCTGATTTCAGAAACATTCACCATCGCAAGAGATCAGCAAAAAAAACTTGAATCATTCATTGCTTCTAGAACAATGCAACAGCTCTGCAGAGAATCTGCAATTGCATCGAAAAACAGAGAGATCAAGACACCTTAATGCTCTGATACCATGTTAAGCTCTAGCAATGGTGAACTTCACAAAGCTAAGCTTAAGAAGAAGAAGAAGTAAAGTTGTGTATTAGATTTACAGAATAAAAGTAAAAACGTAATACAATGTATGCTAAGCTTCACTATATATAGTGTAGCAATTACAATCATTTAACTAACTAGACTAGTTAATTTTAACTTAACTATAGTTAGTTATAACTAACTTTTGTAACAAACTTATAACTGCCATAGCTTCACATTGCTTAACACCATCATAACTGCTTTCATCAAAAGTTGCAAACTGCGCTGTGGAGTCATACCTGTTAATTTATTGTGTGCCACGCTGAAAACTTCTAGAGCTGTCAACTTTAAAAGTTGAGTATGAAGTCTCCCAGTCAAGTTGTTGTATGATATGTCCAAACTCTCAATATTCTGGAGATTTGAGAATTCTGATGGTATTGTTCCAGTAAGGTGGTTATGTGACAAGTTTAATGCCTGAATGACAGTAAGATTACCGAGTTCCTTTGGTATTTCAGCACTTAACTGGTTGTGAACTCTATTCCAACCCACGCGCCAAAGCTATTTGGAAATGAAATTGTTGATGTTGTCTCGAATGAGTCATCTACATCTATCAAGGTATTTCCTCCAAACATCTCGAAGTCTCCATATCCAAATCATGAACTGTCGTATACATCTGTGTCCCATGGATTCTGCATTATGTTTCCCAAGCAATGTGGTGTAGGTCCTGAGATACTATTGTGAGAAAGATCCAACATTCTTAAGTAACTTGCATGACTTAACTGTGGAGGAATGGTCCCTTGAAGACGATTTCCTTTCAAGAGTAAGGCAGTTTAGTCAGAAGTTTTGTCCAACCATTTTGGAATTGAACCACTGAAGTTGTTATCTTCAAGATCCAACGTTAGTAGATGGGAATTCGAGAACATATTAAATTCCCCTTGTAACATGTTTTTGCTCAAATACACACGTCTTAAGGCTCATAAAGCACTAGGAATCGTGCCAACAAGGTTGTTTTCAGAGAGATCTAACACCTGAAGTCCTTCAAGTCTACAAAAATCAGGCGGAATATGACCTGTTAGATGGTTTCCGGACAGTGCGAGGGAATGTAAGGAGGATATGTCACCAAGCCACACTGGTAAGTTTCCATCCAAGAACAAATATGCAAAATTGTTGATGTTAGTCAAAACTGGAAATATTTCCCCTTTCAACATGTTATTCGATAAACTCAGAAAATTTAACTTGGATCCTTTACGAGCCAATCCAATAGGTAGATCACCTGTTAGCTTATTGCCTGACAAATCCAAGCATTGAAGGTCTTTCATGTCACCAAAACTTGAAGAGGTAGGACTCCACTGAGGTTGCAGTTAGCTACTGATAACACTGTAAGGGACGACATTGCACCAGTACTCCTGAGAAAGTTCTCATCCAATGTGTTTCCATTCAACAGTAACCACTCGATATTTCTTAAAGCTCCCAACTCTTACATGCAAAAGAAACATTGAAAGAATGCTTTAAAGTGTAAATGTTTGAACTAAAATGGCAATAGCGACTTGCAAATGACGCCTAAAATGATGGAATGTCATATTTTTAACCAAAATGTTGACAAAGAGAGTTATTAAAATAACATCTTTCCATGTAAGTCTATGTATTTATATTTTATACACATTTCATCAAATGCAAATGGATCCTGTGGAGTTTGTAAATGATTTGTGACTTTTCAGTCCTTTTAAGCTTGTGATTTCGATTGGGTACCAATAAGATATATTTACATAGCAAGATGTACAAGGAGGTAGAATAAAATCAATTGAAGGAAGAAAAACTACAGTAATTGTATATATACCTTCATTTGGTATAAAACTCCAGAGTCTGTTGTTCCTCATATCAAGCTTCTTCAACGCCGTTCTAAATACATTTAGATCTGTCGAGGAATTCAGAATAATTATGTAGGAAGCTACTGAGGAAAAACGGCTTTTCACAAAAGAAACTATAAGTTTAATTATCTAGAACAGAGAGAACGTTTTTATCATTTAGTGCGTTGTAGCTCAAATCCAGGATTTCCAGCTTGTCTAACCCTGATAATCTCTCAGAACCTGAAATGTTAGAAGGAAATGGATTATTTTCAGCACAGTTTTGTTCTTCTGTAAAAAGAGGAAGACTAATAGTGCAAAGGGGAAAACAGATGAACCAACTATTAGCACCTGATTCAAAGTTGTTTTCCGCGAGGCCCAACGACTTGAGAGATGAAAGTTGACTAAGAGACTGAAAGATGCTGCGGTTCAAGTAGTTCGATAGCAAATCAAGTATTTCTAGTTTCCTCAGTTGTCTCAGTTTCTCGAAACCTGTAAACAAATCACGAAGAAACTTAAAATCAGACATGCTAAACAGTTAAGTTTTCGCGAGGCAAATAGATTAAATTTTGAATTTAACATTCTTGCTGATATGTATAACTACTTCAGTCCTTTTGGAACATAGTCATAGTTACTAACACTTATGATCAATGGAACATAGTCCTTTCTTCTTTCCAACAACAATAACATCATCTCCATCCATTTACCATGAACAAGACCAGCAACCACCAATAAATCTTGCTATTAGTCATATTAATATATTCAAACAATCCTCTTTACAACACCGGAGATAAAGAATCTATTTAAAAAGATAATGAGTTTCTTGGCGCATGATTTAAAAAGGGCAACTTAGTGTACAAAACATCCCGTGTTAGCAGGGTCAGGAGAAGGGGCCACACCTCAGCAGTGTGATGTAGACAACCTACCTAACAAAAACACTACTAAACACAACATTTCCTTGTAATTTGCATCAACTTGTTGCTTGGAAATTGATTGATTTAAAGTGAGCTGGAAAAGAAGAATTTGAAAATGGAAGGACCTTGACAAGTTGACTATCACCATCAGAGACAAACTTCGATTTTCTTGCACCTACATTACGCAATGAACAAGTGATTCTCTTACCACTTATTGTAATACATTTCTTTCGATTCATTAATACCTGCATAACTCTATCTAACTACCAAACGACCCTAATTGCATTGAAGAATTTTGGAAATTTTGTTAATATATATTTACTAAAGTTAAACTTAACACTTTCTTTTGAGCAAATCTAGTATTCCCTCTGTTTTAGTTTATATGACTTACTTTTCTTTTTAGTTTGTCCAAAAAGAAAAACACATTTTTATATTAAGTAACCATTTAACTTTGAAATATTCATTTTTACCTTAATGAAATGATTTATAATTACACAAATATCTGTAACTTATTTTAGATCGCAAGTTTCAAAATTCTTTTTTTTTTCTTGAACTCTATGTCAAATCAAACTAACTCGATGAAGGGAACAAATTTAGTAAAGGATTGAAATATATAAACACATTTTGTTATATTCCAAAGATCATTTCAATCGAGTAGAATATATCAACTATCAGAACATAGCAAAAGAATCTATTAAACATGTCGTAAACAAATTACAATCATTCTAAAAAGCATACAATTTATTGACCCATTAATTAGGATTATAGTATTATTAATCATGCACTAATTCTACAAGCAAAGAAATTGAATTGTTCAACTCTAAAATTCTTCCCTCCGAGTGTATCTAATTGTATGCCGCCTCATCCACAGTTGATAAATCACCGTATGAAATGCATCATACGGTTGAGGTTCCGCATTCCACACCATATGGTGAGCCGCCGCTACACACAATCCCCTCATCCGCTCATATCGATCCTCCGGCACACCGCCCAGGACCGCCTTCAATCCCTGACCTCCACGGCGGTTTCCGATCAACAGTGCCATTTCCGACCACCTCAATACGTCCATCAACGGAAAATCCTGAACCGGACGGTCAACAATCACCACCGGAACACATCCCGCCGCCATTGCTTCCGTCATAGCCGCCGTCGATTCAGCTTCGTAGAAGAACAAACAGAACTTACTACTCTTCACTCTTCCTAATTGATCCAACGGCTCAGTTTCAACAACGAACTCCGAATCCAACCTCAACTCCTCCACCAACTCCGCCTCCGTCTTCCCATCCCATTTCAGAAAACCTAAAAACGAACGATCCATATTCACCGGCGCGTGAGAGAGTACGAGTGAGGATTTACTCACCGGAGGCAAACTGATATCCTTATGAGGTATAAACTTACCTGAAACAGTCGGAAAAACCGAAATCTGAACTGAATTTTTCTTCAGCTCGAGTGCATTTCTATCAGAAGAAAAATCAATTCCTTCCGGTGAGATGAAGAAATGATCAGCTCCTAACGTCCGGTTCCAGTAAGGATACTTCGTTCTCAGCTCACGAACAAGCCGCGCCTGAGAACGAGTAGATATCTCAGGAGAGAAAACCACGAAGAACAGATGAGCTTCTTCAGGCTCCTGAGTGATAAACGCGCTGTTAAGGAGGGAATCATAGAAATTTGAAGCTGACTGAGTAAAAAAAGTAATTCGTTCAGTCGTTGGATAGATGAAAATTTTGAAACTCGTAAGCATCTTATCGTAATTCTTCGTAAATGTTGATGGATATAGATAAGGCGAAGATGATGATGAAGAAGAAGAAGGATGAACTAAGACAAAGAGGAAGGTGAAGCTGAGTAGAAAACACAATGAGAAAGTGAAAGTTGCCATTTCTCCGTTGAGCGAGAGTCCTTCCACACCAAACTAACTCCTGAATTACTATGATTAACTTTCGTCTCTGTTCGATCCTTATACTAAGTGTTTGGAATATAGGGGTTGTTGGAATATCAATGTTGGAATTGGAAATTGAAAGGTATGATACATTTTGTTGTGTTATAATTTTAATTGGTCAACTTTAGGCTATTTGTTTCTTTTAATTTTCTTTGTGTATATGGGAAAGTGACCTTTGAATAATTAAAAGTTGCAAAAGAAAAGTTCCTAGCTTTCAATTGCATCATCTTGAATTATCCGTCTAATTAAATTTTAGTTATAGTCTATAGTTTAAGATTATTAGCAACTTGAGTGGGGTATATGAGAATGTGTATCATATTTTTTTTTTGTAGTGTCTTTTAAAAAAAGGGGTATATTCAATTTCCTAATTTAACTTGATACAATGACCAAATTTAAGTATTTATTTATACATTACGTTACGTTGATTTCTTAGCTTATCTCTTATTTTATTTTATTTTCGAAATAGAGGTGCTACCTACACAATAATAGAGATGGCCAAGACCAAAAGCAAGAAAATGGTGCAAATCATGTGATGAAATGAGTAATGTCAACATTGCAACTATAACATTACAATCTAATCTAAAGGTTGAACCCGTCAAGTCAAATTAAAATCCTGAATCTGCCTCTGAGCAATATGACACACTCTTCTATAGGCTGAAAAACCTCGATTTCTAGGTTTTGTAGCACAAACAAGCATCCTCTACTTGCAAGAAGGAACATAAAAGGAGTTACAATTTGAGTACTTGCTATAGCTCTCTATGTCAAAACTGATCGAGCGATATAAAACTTCAAAAACCATGTTGAAAACACTACTCGTCTTTTTTACTCGAGTTGGAAGTTCCATACTTCGCGTCATCCTTGATGAAACTCCACCAGATATAGGTCAGAGGGATTGTGGTGGCATGCCAAAGTGCATGAGCATCTACGAGTCCTTGATATGGAGGGAAGTCGTAGATCTCTAGGAGCATCGCGAGGCCACCTCCAACAACCACCGTCCATAACTTCCACCGGGAAGGATGATGGCTTATTCCAGCCCAGATTGACCAAATTAGAAGTTGAGAAACAGCTATCACAACACAAACTTTCATGTTCCATCCTGAGAAATTATCACAGTAATTATCATCAGATATAAACACCAGAAAAAGTCATGACTACAAGAAATAGCTTCCTACACTTGCCAACTCTTTCTAAGACACAAATCATGCCAAACAACAATAGCTGAGAGTCGTAAGCATCCACAACATAACGATTCGTCTTAGCACGAATTATTGGAATAGGATAATGATAATGATCAGGAGGATTTTGAAAAGCATTATGGCATTACGATTTCCAAGGCTTAGCTTAGGACCCCACTACTCGTCATATTTGACTTGGTATTGCTTAACGCACATGACTTTGAGAGTCTACAATTATGATCTTTTAAAATAAAACATGGGGTTAGGGGAAGGGGAAATGGGGGAGGTGAATAAAAGGTGGAGAATTGAACCCTTACCAACAAGTGGAAGTTTACGTACCCAATCAACTGAGCTACTACGATTTCCCATCGGCAATTACGATCAACTTGTACACCAAAATGCAAATAACTCGACCCAAAATCAATATTGCATTTTATCCTTTCTTGCGCGACTTAAAAAGTATTTGGTGCTTGTTTTTTCCAGAAATACACTCGACATCCTATTGTCAAGGGTAGCACATTTTGCCGTAAATTAAAAAAAAGAGAGATAATGACATTACCGTAGTCCATTTGATAGTAGTTCAGGTACAATATATGAGTGATGGTGAAGGCAAGCAATGGAGCAGCAACCAGAACTCTCGTAGCCTCATTCTTTACACTGAAACTTCTTAGTACTGATACAATCAGGGAAAATCCAAGTAACGCCACAGCAGATGAGTAGTCCAGCTTTTCTGTAAAATCCATGTCTCTACAATAAATAAATGAAAAACAATTTAATTAGTATGCTGAACTAATTTGCAAGAAAATAGATAAACGTCAAGCCGGATAGGCAGGCACTGCCAACAAATTCTAACTGCACACAATTATAAAGAAAAGCCTAAACTATATATCGGTAAGTTAGGAAATCAAAATCAGTATTATCAAGACTGCCAAATCATAAACTTACCGACCGTGGAAGATAGCACTCCATAACCATGAATTAATAGACAAGAACGCGTAGATGTGCCACAAACTGGTGTAATTGTAGCAGGTTGTCTCATCGGCATTTGATCGTAACTTGTAGTAAATAAGTGTGAAAAAGGACAGCCATCCATGGAGATGCATTGCAAGGTTAAGTGCAGAGAAAGCAACAGAAACAGGCTCCTGAGAGATTAAGATGTTACTCCAGATTAATACTCGATAGATATGAATACATAAGCGAGAGAACCTTTCTTGAAGCTGTTGGAACTTAGGACGGGGCCATTAATTAACATACCTGAAGCCCAAACACGCGTTTGAATGGCCATTTCCCATGATATTTCACAGGCCCAAATCCATGTGTTGCTCGTTCTGTTTCTCTTTGAAGCATGCAGTGATACTGGCAATCACTTAGGCAGTTCGCTTGTTTCAACCACAGGTATAGAGGCTCTTTCAAGTACCAGTTGTCATCAGAAGAAGAACCATTTAAAGGAGTATTGCAATGCGTGAAGCATGTTTCTCCAGCACACCCGGTCTCTTTACATTGGCCAAAACAAGCCCTAAATCATAGAAACGGTATTTCATAAAGAATCATGTCGGATTGTTAAGTGCAGGAGAAAGGAAGTAGAACTTTTCTGAATTGATGTAGAAACAAAAAAGACCAGTTTGTCACAACATTCACAATATCCCACGTGATGAACTGCATTTGTATGAAAGGACCTCCGTTTTTTTCTTTTGTTTGCTTTAATCTCTGGATAAATGAGCTTACACCAAAAAATTTATGGATCGACAAAAAAGCTATAATCACATAAGACTAATAAACTGTGTCCTTATTTTAGAAAAAAGACCAATATACAGTGTCGTTTTCATCTTATGTTGGTTCCTTTTTTGTATAGTTTTACTAGAATGTGTCTCCTCACATAAAGCACAGGTGATGCTTTACCAAAAGATCTGGTATTTCGGCATTTTAAGTTAGAAAATAGAATTACCATCCAATTTTTTTAAGTTTGCACAATCATGATTAGGTACAATGGGATAGTACCACAACTTTGGCATTCTGATAAGAAAATGTGCATATAATAAGTGTATTTTCCTTCCCTTAACTAAAACAATAATGTTTGCATAATTGTAATCAGGTATAACTTATGTCATTGTAGGTATTTCAACTTAATTAAAAAAAAAAAAGGAATTTCTCTAAGTTGTGTAAAAGGCAAGTTCTGTAGATCGATTGAGAGACAAATAATGTATTGTAATTGTGATTGTTGGGCCTTTAAAGATGGATGTTGTATGAAAAGTGGATGCTAAGATTGATGTGAAGTAACACAAGATTAAAAAAGGTCATATCTAACAGAGGGTATAAGTAAAGCATATAAGAGTTGAGAGAAGGTTGTCAGAGAAGATTTATCATATTTTATGTAAACCTCAATACAACCGGTCCATAAATGCGACACTATGATGAATGAATGTGGAAAAAGGCTTAAGACAACCAAAAGTAACCTAGAGTATGACTACTCAAGAGAGCTACAATCACTAAAAATATATAGGGACTTAACTAAGAACAAAACAGAACGGTAGACAACCTTCTATTCAAGTTATACCAAATCGTGGCAGTTGATGTTACACTTCCATTACATCTGGTGTTTGTAATGAGCCATTTCATTCTAATCAGATACTAGTATTTCTATGTTCAGATAAGTATGAGGCTAACGAACTTCTAGTTTTAGAGAATCCCTCATTTGGTTAAAGACAATAGTTAGTATTGGAAAAAAATGGGCCTGAAGAACGAAATAGATACATATGATTCATACAGGTGAACCTGACTAATTGGGACTGATGCTTAGTTCATTGATATGATGAAACCTTAAAACACTCTAACTGTGAACTTACTCGACCCAATTTCCCAAGTATACTAATGTATATCATTCTTAAAGTCGCAACCAGTTCCTTCCTCAATGATGTCATTCAGGTATGGAAAAGATCAAATCTTTTCCACAACGAATTAAAAGCCAAAAGAAGTATCAAAAGAGCACTGAAAAGGATTCCCCGAAGTCAATGTTACTGAACTGGAATGGGAACCTTTCCGAAACTCCAACAGTAATTCTGCCAGAATGATATGGAAATCTCACAGTAATGGCATCTTCATGGTTCAGTCCCTCTACAGAGCTTAGACACAAGCTGGAACAGAAAACAACCATCCTTGAATTCACGATCTGGAAACTCAAGCTCCTTACAAAGTAGCTTATATCTCATATGCCTAACACAGGAACATCTACAAAGAAGGTGCTTCAAGTTAAGCAGCAGGTGTTAACCTTGCGGAATTAAATTGGACAGTGTGAACCATCTGTTCATTCATTGTAAGGTGACTGCCAGCTTTCACATTTATTTCTTAACATAGTGAAAGTCTTGGAGAGGTGATGGCCATAGAGGTGGATCTAGGATTTGAACATTTTGGATTCGAGTTCCGGATTCTACCATCCCATTTAATTTACGGGAGTCAAAATCTACTATTTGTACTTATCTTGTAGATTTTTTAACACATATACAGGGTTCAAGCCAAAGCTACTAGATTCAGATCAACCGATAAGCTACACACAATATCCGTCCCTGGATGCCCAAAAGCTCAACATATTTGCTGCGATTGTAGTACAAAACGAGAAGGAAGAAAGGGAAGACAATCTAGTGGAATACCATTCCAACATGCATTTGGTGGACCATGTGGAAGGAAAAGGAATACTAGATGCTTCAAAGACAAAGCTAACTCGATTCAACAGATCAAGTTCAACAACACACCTTTGTTCATTTTTTTGGTGTAAAGAGGAACTCATGAACGAAAGTCGAGTTCATACTTAGTTTCCTAGGTTCTTGACTTTTGCTCACTTTTTCATACCATTGACTTTCTTAGTTATTCTTCTATAATACATTACATTTACCTTTCTCAAAACAAGAAAAACTACTGCACATATAAATTGTGATTACAAATCATTCAAATCAATCTATATTATATCTTTACACTTTTGGCCTAAACTACTAAAATCAAAAGTAGAAAATGAATAAGCTCTCAGACATACTAAGCATAAGATAAAACAACAACATACCCAACGGAATCCCACAAGTGGGGTCTAAAAAGGGGAGAGTATATGCACACTTTACCACTACCTCGATTAAGCATAAGGCAAAATTATCAGAAAATTTTACCTGTACAAAGGGTCAGCATCTCCAGCACTAGCATCAAGAGCTCCAACAAGACAAAATAAAACTACCAAGAAAGTGATCCAATAACAATCTGCCATCTGATATCACAAAATTGGTAAAAATCAAATCTTTAATCTCACATCTTACATATAATCTAACAAATTAAGTAAACTAATTTCTATCTCCAACCCCAGATAGAAAAAAGGCTCCAAGATTTGATTTTTAACTCCAAAACCCATATAGAAAAAGGCTCCAAGATTTGATTTTTATTTTTGAAATTGAAAATTTGGAAGAAAATAAAGGGTTAGACAAGCAAATTACCTTGTTAGATTCACAAAGGGGTACTCAATGTTTATCAAATAGCAAAGAGATTCAACATTTCAATTCACCATTTTTTATGGCTAAAGGAGAGGAGAATCCAAAGCAAGTGAGGAAAGACGAGAAAAAAAACATGTGCCAATGCAGCAAACACATGTGCCAATGCAGCAAAGCCTTTTATTTGGAAAAAAAAAAATCATTTTTGGTTATTAATTATGATTTTGATCTTTATGATATATAATTAGATATATTTATATTTTGATCAATTATAATATGTGTGATGAGTTCTTTTGCAACTCTTATTTATGAAGATAGTACAAGTTTAATATAAGATGTGATTAATTAAACAATAGAACGGTAAATATAATAATAATATATTCAGTAAATTTTAAGGGTCAAAACAAATAAAAGGTTGATAATTTCAAAAAAATTGTAAACATTCATAGGAATTAAAAGTTCATATTTTAGTAATTGAGGTCGCTGTAAAAATTAATAAACGTCAGAGTCAAGATTTGTTTTTCTCGATAATATATTCATGTAGTGTTAACCAACCATGAGTAGGGGTGAATCTAAATTTTTAATTTATGAATTTTGTATTCTAAAATTATTAGGTTGATATAAAAAAAAAAAACCAAACTTCTTTCAAAGCCAAATTCGTTAATAAAATTCCTTGGAGATGTGATGGGTTATTGTTGGGTGTGTAAACTAATTTTTATCTGTATCATAATATTTCACAAGTTATGTCCCGCGCCTATAAAAAAACTTGTGCCGCCTAAATATAAATTCAATTCATATAAATGCAAAATATAAAGACCAATTCATTTAACTATCAACATAAATTTAGTCATTTTGTACCAAATAAAGTTATATAAAGTGACGATCGATATAGCAGATTCACGTTGCTTGGAAATTGGGCATAATTATTATTATTATGAGAGATTGAGAGTGAAGGATTAAAAACACATTAATTATTTTTTTTAAACTTTTAAGTTTTCTACGTGAACTATCATTAAATAATTATTGAAACACACTTTTCAAACATCACTTATAAATTACACTAAATATATTTTTATAGTCATGTACGAACTACCATATGGACCATATATTTGAAAAGGCAGTGTGTAACAGAAAAAACTTGGTTCTCTTTTGTTTTCTCTCTTTCACACAATGTTTCTAGTGTATGTTATATAAATATAGAAACTTAATATATTTGGATCTCTTTTATTTTTCTCCAATTCAAACAAGGTTTGGTACAACTAAATTAGAAACTAGTTTTTTTATATATACTCCCTCCGTCCATTTTCATTGTCATGATGTGCTTTTCGAAAGTCATTTTGATTAATTTTAAAAATTAAATTAGATTACATTAATTCGATATTTTAAACAAAAAATTTAAATGTTCAAAAATTATATGAAAAGTACTATAAATTGCAATTTTTTACGTATCAATATGATGAAAGAATATATTGTAAAATGTTAGTCAAAGTTCTTATCATTTGACTCTATAAAAAGAAATCATGACAATTAAAAATGAACGAATGAAATATATTTTGAGATGATAAAATAGAAACTAGTTAAAAACATGAAACAAGCCACAACTCAAGGGTAAAAAAGAGAAAAGAATATCATAAAAGTAAAATTTACTATAATGAAATAAACTAAGTCAATAAATAAATTATTACATGCTCATGGCCGGTAAAAACATATTATAACAATATTTCGATATAAACAAGTTGAAGTCAACTATACTAATATTGACTATAGTCATATTGCTCCAATATTACAACTCATTTTAAATTTCAATAACAGAGAAGAGAAGTAAAGAATGCTCCGAAGTAAACAATTAAAAATGAAGAAAGAAAATATATACTTAGGTAATAAATTAGAAACTAGTTAAAAATTTGTTAGATGAAACAAGCCCCAACTCAAGGGTCAAAAAGGAGAAAAGAATATCATAAAAGTAAAAT
>JAJOOF010013688.1:0-20310 GCA_029582545.1 Solanum lignicaule
TTAAAAGTAAGATGCATGAGTTAAAAGTGGAGCTCATGCATTAAAAGTAAGATGCATGAGTTAAAAGTGGAGCTCATGCATTAAAAGTAAGATGCATGAGTTAAAAGTGGAGCTCATGCATTAAAAGTAAGATGCATGAGTTAAAAGTGAAGCTCGATCATTAAAAGTTTGCTGGGGTTGAAAACTGATTTTGGTTTTAAGGATGGAGCAGAAGGATTGTTGAAAATATATTTGAAAATTTCCCCACATGTAGTAGCACAAAAATATTCATTATCATCAAATTTGTTGCAAATTGATTTGAAACCACTTGAGCCTGTCTTCAACCTCATTGAACCATAGGAACATCGGACCATGGGATCGTTGGACCATATGCTCTGATACACTTGTTTGTTATGAAGGTGAATAGGGGGTCATGCGAAAGCTTACAATTGCAAATAATATGGTTGATAAATTATACGACACATAAAACTATACTAAAGGATATAATATTATTATTTGATATGACCAATTGGCCTACATAATTAAAAACTAATAAAAAACATAAAAAATGTAGAGAGGAAATCTCCACATAAACAAAACTCTCCAAACAACTACATTATGCATTCTATTGTGTTCTGCTATGAGAATATAGATCTTCAATTTATAGATCTCCAAACTTTTCTCTAAAGAAAGAATAAACCAAATATGGAAGAAAATTACATTTTCCTTTGAGAAAAAGTTCAAGCATTTATGGTAATAATTTGACTTTTCTTTAAAAAAAAAAAAACTTCAAATAAGGTAAGAAAATCAGGACAAAACCCTAACACATTTAACTAGGCCGGTGAAGTTTTAACAAATAACCAAGATGGGTTTATAAATCAAAAGGAAACAGGCAACAAACTCCAGAAGATTAACACAAGCTAAAATTGCAACCAAGCTATTAACCTAACACACCATTCCAAAATTTAAGCTAAAGCAGAGAGACATCACACACCTAATAGTCAATTGAACGAAAATAGCTAACCAAACTAAGACGACAAGATATATCCATGTAAGCGGCTTATTCAAAGGAAATTGAACTATTGTATCAATGAGACTCAAAGCGAACTCAAAGAGAGAGACCACCAACCGTGTTCAACAATAAAATCGTTAAAATGTCATGAAAGAGATAACAATAATAGAGAAGAATCAAGTTGAGCAGTAGCTAAGGGCTTTAACTAAAATGAGACTACCATAGAAGGAAACTAAGGAATACTTTGATGAAAATGCAACTTGAATTGCAGTAAACCAACAATAAATACAAAATGCAACATACTCGATACTCCAAATCATATAAAGATGTGTAACACCACTAATCAATACTTGAAATCTTGAAGAGAATCACTACTCAAACAATGACAAAAACAGCACACAAATTATTCGAAAAGAAAGAATGAGAAATAGGAACAAGAATATTACCTTTCTCGGAGCAGCGATACTAGGACGATGAGCTTTACCACGAAGAACTACCACCACTGTGAGCCTGCTTCGATGAGCTCCGAAAAATAAAACAACTTCGAATTCTAGTAGAGGAGACTCAAACTCTCTATTTTTTTTCTTTTCCGATTGTGTTTTTCTGTATCTCTATTTATGTGTCTATCTCCTATCAATTTCTACCTCAAAAAACCCTCTCTCAAACACTGACAGGTCGAGAGTATATATAGGGGAAAAGAAAATCATTTTTTGGGGGGAAATCGAATGGAAAGGAAGAATTTGAAATTTGAAAATTTATACCAATTTCCTCAAATCCTTGCTCAAAATCAGGGAAAAGATTGATTCTTACTTCAAATTCAGAAAAAATAAAAAAGAGGATGGGTGTATGGGAGAGTACTGCCAATGTTGACGTTTATAAGGGTTCTCCGTGATTTGGTGAGATCTTTCAGGTTTGCTGGGATTTTAGCATGAAGAAGAAGCACGCGCAAGGGGGTCGGATCAGTTTGGTATGCTGCCCATATTGTTGTTGTTGTTGTATTGGTTTATTGATGGGTTTCTTTGGTATTGAGATATTGGGCCGGATGAATTGTATATAGTGGGCTGGGAATATTGTATGCTTTATTGTTATTGGTATTGAATTTGATTTGCGGGTTGGATCTTTGCAGGATAGTACGCTGCTGTAATGGGTTTGAGGAATTGGGGCGGCTGGAAATTAAAAGTAAGGCCCAAAACATGGTCTTGAAAAGGAAGCAAAGGATGGGTTAGATTTTGGAGTTTAAGAAATAGCCAAATTGAGTTTAATTTGGAGAATTTGACTAAAATTTAAACATGACGAATTAAAATTAATGTTAATTAAATAACAAGCTTCTTAATCTTAACGAAATAAAATAATTAATTTAACTGTAAACTAATTAACTAAAAAATATAAACTATAAATTAGCAAAATTAATTAACCAAATATTTAAGTAAAACTAAAGTCTTAGACGATTTCCAAATACTAATATAATAAATATATACAAAATTATATAGAATATATATATTATTATTTTTAAATTTCTAAAATTATAAAAATGACAAAATTACTTAAAATGACTTGAAAAGTATTTAAAATTTATAAAGTCAATTATTTCAAATCATTTGGAATTTAAGAAGCTCGATGATTAATTTATATTGTGGAGGTCCAAAATTGGGTGTCAACAGCTGTCCCTCATTTGACTTGAATTGATGAAAGAAATTCGAGGCAAATTAAATTGACGAATCCAATTTTGACCGACCACATTTTTATCTTTAGAAAAGGGATTTTGGTACAGACTTTAGGAATCATGGTCGAACCCCGTTATTGGGTTACCTACATATCTCAGGCTATATGAGAATTTAGGCCATTTGTAGTTTGATATGCTTGATTTGACGCATGATTATGAAAGAATTGAAAACCTATCTCGATATTGAATTATGAAGAGACTGAAATGCTCGAGAATAAGATTTGAGAGAGGATGTCGGAATACAACTGAGTTTTTAACATTGAGCCCGCCTACATATCCTTAGACCTTAGGAATTAAGTTGTTTGTAGTTCGACTCGATCGGTTGAAAAGGAAATCTATTATGCAAGATAATCTTTGGTTCTGGAGGAGTGACAAGTAAGTCAAGTATGAAAAAGAGGCTTGCAACCTCTTAGCCATGAATGTGGGGCCCTTCACACCCATAATTAAGAACTTACATGGATATAATTTCCAAAGCTCTTGGTGCACTGTCACTCAAATTGGAAAGTTGCTTCCGGTGAGAGTGAGAAGTTTTTCGGATGCATAATTGAAATCGATAAACGCAAAAAAAATCCACATGCCTTGTGATAAGGGTGTGGTTTGATTGTGGTGGAAGTTGCTCCTCAGCTCACGTCCTAAGAGTTTGATATTCCTCTTCGAACTATGTCTCAGTTCGTTGTTAAGAAAAAGTTTCACGTTGTGTTCCATCCTTTTTTATGTCGTCTGCACCTGTGGTTTGATTTGAGAATTCATCCTTTGTTCTCGACAAAGACGTATTCGACACATTTCTTTACTCTAAATGTTCTGACGTCAGTCTCCGTCAATTTTAACGCAGTAGATAATGAATTTGATATGATGCGACACGATGATGACTTTCTCGATAATGCAATATTGTTGATGACAATACTTCATTGACATGATGATGATAATGATGCTCGATTGATAAGATGATGTTGTTACATTGATGATCCATTGGCAGGATGATGTTGATCCAATAATAGGATGATGTTGTCGAAGCTTGATTAGTGAGATGACGATGACCTAATGGCAGGATGATGTTGATTAATTCAGCAATGATATTATCACCTTTGATAATATAATATGGATGACCCTTTCGGTGATTTGAATATGCAATGGCCCTCTTAGCAATGGAAGATGCAATGGCCTTCTCAGCTTTTGTAGATGATGGCCCTCTCGGCATTTGAAGGTTTTATGGCCCTCTCGGCGGTTGTAGATGATGGCCCTCTCGGCGTTTGAAGATGCAATAGCCCTCTTGGCGTTTGAAGATGCAATGGCTCTCTCGACGTTTGAAGATGATGGCCCTCTCGGCGTTTGAAAATGCAATGGCCCTCTTGGCGGTTTGAATATGATTTCCCTCTTAGCAATTTGAATATGTAATGGCCCTCTCAGCATTCTGAATATGATGGCCCTTTTGGCAGTTTGAAGATGATGGCCCTCTCGACGTTTAGAGATGCAATGGCCCTCTCGGCGGTTTGAGTATGCAATGGCCCTCTTGGCAGTTTGAATATGATGGCCCTCTCGACACTTTGAATATGTAATGGCCCTTTCGACATTTGAAGATGCAATGGCCCTCTTAGCGGTTTGAAAATGATGGCCCTCTCGGCGTTTGAAGATGCAATGACCCTCTCGGCATTTGAAGATGCAATGGCCCTCTTGGTGGTTTGAGTATGCAATGGCCCTTTTGGCAGTTTGAATATGATGGCCCTCTCGGCACTTTGAATATGTAATAGCCCTGTCGATGTTTGAAGATGTAATGACCCTCTTGGCGGTTTGAAGATGATGGCCCTTTCGATGTTTGAAGATGCAATGACCCTCTCAGCGATTTGAGTATGCAATGGCCCTCTTGGTGGTTTGAATATGATGGCCCTCTTGGCACTTTGAATATGTAATGGCCCTCTTGGCGTTTGAAGATGCAATGGCCCTCTTGGTGGTTTGAATGCAATGGCCATCTCGTCATTTGAAGATGATGTTCATCTGGGTGATGGTATTATATCATTTGATAATACTGTAGAAATGTCCCTTGGGGTGGTAAAGATGATGTCCCTCCGGGTGATTCACATTACCACGTCTGATATCGACGGGATTTGTGAATATTTTCAAACATTTTTTATGCCGAGAAATGTAATTTGATGTCATTGAAGATGCTTGTACATGTTGAGAGTGATGCTTTCACTTGTTCTTATTTTGAACATTTTGTGTTCATTACGACTCCTGCTTTGTTGGAGATTTGAACGAGGTGTTGTTGCTCGTATTCTGAACTGCTTCTTTTCTTCTAAAGAACTTCAATGATTTTTCTGCATCAACAAAAAAATTGTCAATTTCGGGGAGCTACTCGCCCTCTTGAACTCTCCATATTCGTTGAATTAAGGAATATGATGATCTTAAGGCAATCTTATAGACCTGCATCCATAGAAAAATTGTTAGTTTTTTAAAACAAACTGATTTGTGTTGATTTCTTCAATCATTTGCTCCTTGTCTTGCTATCTTTAGTTGATCATTCTGCTATCTTGCTTCTCGATAGACATAACATGAAATTATACAAAACATTTGACATATTAAAAAAAAAATAAGGAAAAGGAACTTTTCGAGAATCAATTTGAAAAAGTCACTATCAAATGTCATGTCATACATAGCTTAAATGAATGTCCTTGGTTCAACTTTTGACATGTCCGATAGCTTGTTCTGGAGAATTCAAAAGATCCTTGAAGCTTGAGAAATTTCTAACATGGTCCTCCCGAAATCTACTATGATTGGGAAGTTTTACAGTTGACTCTGAAATCCAACGGTGTCGGATATTGCTGAAGTTGACTATGAACTTTAATGATGTCAGAGATCATTTGAAGTTAGCTTTAAACTTCTAATCATGCTCGAAATGTTCAAAATTAACTACAAACTTCTAGTGATGCTTGAAGACATTTTTGAGGCCATCCTCAAAAGTTTTGTCCCAGTTAGACATCTTAGGATATCTAGAGCTATCGATAGATGTCTCATGTTCTATCCCAATTCCAATTCTTAATGTGACTTTAGTCTTTACTTGTCGGAGATCTTCTTCTTGAGAATTTTTGAGTCCCTCTAAAAAATTTGTCTCGATTGGATGTCTCAGCGTATCTCTAACCGTTAATATATGACTTGTAGAATTTTTGAGACCCCCCTCAAAAAATTTGTCCCAATTGCAATTTTCAGTCTTGACTTGTTGAAGAGATCCTCTTCTTGAGAATTTTTGAGTCCATCTCAAAAAATTTGTCCCGATCAGATGTCTCAGCGTATCTCGAACTGTTGATATATGACTTGTAGAATTTTTGAGACCCCCTCAAAACTTATGTCCCAGTTGCAACTCATAATGTATCTTAAGTCTTGACTTGTTAGAGAGATCCTCTTCTTGAAATTTTTTGAGTCCATCTCAAAATTTTTGTCTCGGTTTCTGTTGTAAAGGAAAATAGAAATATTACGAGAGATATGACCGAATCCTTCGGGTGCCTACGTATCCCGTTGAGGCAGGAATCAGGTCATACGTAGTTCCCCTCTTGAGGATTAACAAAAATAAGAAATTTTGATAAGGAAACGACCAAGGCCGATATAGGCCGCCTACGTATCTCACTCTTGAGAATTCAGGTCAGACGTAGTTAATTACAAAGGATAATTTTCTAACTATAAAAAATAAGATGATTACAAACAAATGATGCGAGTACAAGAAAAGAAAATAAAAGAAGTTTTGAATCTTCAAATATAACAACTCTTGATAGCACCTGAGTCGATTGGCCACTTGAGATGAATGCTTATGCTCAACCATGGCATGTCTTCAAACAAATGTATCGATGTGTTGCCTGATTCTAGTCTCTTTGACACAATCATTATTTTATGTGTCATCTAGATTTGACTTATCCTGATTCTTGAGCTGTTTCAATTCTTGGCAATGTATTCAGATACCATGATCTTCTCATCATACTCTTAGAACACATCATCTACCTCATTTATTCATTCAGCTTGTGACATGACATGATGTTGACAGATTTAAAAAATTATTTTTACTAAAACAAACACAAAGATTGTTAGATAGAAAAATTAAAGAAAGTGGAATAAGTTTTCGTAATAGAAGAGGATTTCATTAAAAACAGGAAAATCCGAACTTTAGCCATGACCATGGGCCATTTTTCCTTTTTAGAAATATTACGAGGAAAATTAAAACATGATTAGGTAAAATGACATGGAAGGTAGGTTCCGGGCCTCATTCAGACTACCATCGATTTTAGGAATGGCATAAAATTCATTTTTGTCTACCAAGATAAGCGAGGGATCAAGAGTGGAGTGGAAGTCCAATTAAGCACTTGCTCCATTGGCTCGACGTCTCGTATGCCTGGTGTCTTGATCAATTCCTCTAGCGTGATGTAACATTCTTTAAAAAGATCCCCAATTCCTTCTCCAAGACTGTCATCATTGGTATATTCCTCTACCAGAAAAGGCTGATACAAATGAGGCAAAGGCTTTGGTGATACATGATTAACTTCCTTTCTGTTCTGACCATCTTTTGGCGCCAAAGCAAAATCTTGATGTGGTGCCATGACCACAAATTTGGATTTCTCAATTATGCTCAGAGAAGCTACAACTTTCTCAAGATTGTCTAGGTTGGTTGGGATTACAACTTTATCCACACACCAATTTTCTTTGACCTCGACCATGTTAATGGTAAGCTCTCCATGATTCGGCAGGGAATCAATATTGGCATTAGGTATGATAGTTTGAAGAGTTACAACATTTTGATCAATCAAGTCTTGAATTTAATGCTTCAAGTTGATGCAATCTCCAGTGGTATGTCTAATACTTTCTGAATGGTAAGTACAATGAAGATAGGCCCTGTAATGTCTAGAATTAACATTGACATCTTTTAGATCAATTATTTGTATCAGACCGGCTACTTTCAATCTCTAAAAGAGCTGAGTTCGACTTTCAACCAAAGGAGTAAAGACTCGAGGTGGTTTCTTCTCAAGTTTTGGACGAGGAAGATTGCAATTATTCCGTGGAGGTGGAGGTACTTGATGATAAAGTGGAGGATTTTGGCGAGTAGGTGCTGGTGTTTGGAAATTTGGGTATTGTGGAATTCGGTAGATAGGAGAAGCATTTGAGTAATTTGGCAAAGTGGCTTGGTAATTTGGTTGACCATTTGAGTAATATGATAGTGGAGCTTGGTAATTTGGATAATTTGGTGGTGGAGCTTGGTAATTTGGTTGGATGGGGTAAGAATTTTGCGGAGCTAAAGGGTAGGTTTTGGATGGTAAAAACTTTCGAACATTGAGGCCGGCACTCCTCTTTGATTTTTTGCTCGATTCAAATGAGATAGAGGAAACATCTTCCCTTTTCCTCCTCAATGGTCCCGATGATTCATCTTGGGGAGTCATTCGGATTATTTTTTCGGTCTTGAGACTGTCTTCAATAGCTTCACCAATTTTGACTATCTCACTGAACTTCTCTCCTGAAATGAGCAACATCCTGTTGTAGTACTCCGGCTCTTGAATGCGCACAAAGATTACAATAATTTATTTCTCAGTCATGGGAGGCGTAACCCTTGCAGCCTCTCTTGTCCATCGGTAGGCATATTCTTGATAATTTTCACAAGACTTCTATTTGATTCTCTCCAAAGAGTATCGATCAGGAATGAATTCCACATTGTAATCAAACCTTTCAATGAAGTCTTTAGCCAAAGCGTTCCAACTTGGCCATTGTTTCATTTCTTGAGAAATATACCATTCAAAAGCTTCTCCTATCAGGCTTCGACTAAAGAGACGCATTAACAAGACCTCATCTTTTCCAACTCCCACAAATTGGTTGCAATAAGCCCTCAAATAAGCAAAAGGATTTTTAACTCCACTAAAAGTGTCAAATTTCAACACTTTGAAATCTTTCGGGAGCTCTAAATGTGGATGAATGCACAAATCTTCATAATGCAACCTCACAATGTCTGGGGTGTATTGAAAGTCCTTCATTGCATTCAAAGCTTCATCTCTGATATTTTGCTCATCCTTTCCTTTTATGACCTTCCACTCCTTCTTCTCATAATGATCGAGTTCGAAGTGTGTGGTAAATAGAGTGTATGATTCTGACGATGTTGGAATATGACAAGCGGATTTTAGAGGTATGGATTGAGTAGCAGGTGGGTTTTGAACAAATTGATTAGGAATTTGCTGGACGGGAGGAAAATTCGGATTTTGAGGAGTAGGTGATTTTTGGTGTGAGGAGCTAGCATGATGTGGGTAAGGGGTGGTTAGGTCAATGATAGGAGGTTTTGGAATTGTAGTGGTAGATGAATTGTTTGGAAGATGTACGAATGTTGGATTCGAAGTAGGAAAATGGAGTGGAGGTCTTCCATTGTTTGGAATAGGAGTGTTGGCAATGATAGCCTGATTTGTCAATTCTCGGGTCTTATCCATTTCAGCCCTCATTTCAGCAATTTGTTGGAACAATTGTGCAATCAGCTTGTTATGCTCAACGATGATAAGGTCACTCACAGTGATTTTAGTCAAATCAGTGTTCTCGACATTTTCAACCACCCTTTCTTTGCCTTTTGACAAACTTTGGTCAGAGAAGGAATCTTTGGGACCTTTAGACCTTGTGAAGTATGGATGTTCTGCCATTTTCTCAACACAGATCAATTGTGAGTACCTGAAAAGGAAAATAACTCAAAAGACAAAATGTGTTAGTTTGTGTCGATGATAAATAATACAAAATATCACACACATTACTGTAAACACATAAGAGTTGCTTCATTTAAAGATAAACGAGCCCATAGATATAGAAAGGTGACTAAATAGACAGGAATTTTTCTATTTGATTTTGGGATTAGTGAATCAGAAAAGTTGACTTGCGTGGAGTCAATGGCCTTTTGTATCTGTAATTGACATACTTTTGATATTCAATTGAGGGGAACTCTAATTTGCTTGGAAGAGCGGAAAAATAGATTTGTTCAAAGATAGGGCAGAGTTTTGAAAGACGACCTACGTATCTCATGGAGGAGAATTCAGGTCCTATGTAGTTCAATCAACTTGAATCTCTTTTTTATTTGAAATGGAAGGTTAATCCTTTTCTAAGATGGGAGAGTAGAGATTTGAAAGTGAAGTTCGAATTTTGTTGGGAAACTAAAGATTCGAAGAGTATTTGGACGCACTTTTGATAGTGACTTGATATTTGTGCTCAGGGTTTCTAAAAACAATTATAAAAGGAGTGAGGTAGAATATCTTCAAATAAGGCAACATATTCACATAAGCAGTTATAACACAAACTGTTATTGTGCATTCTAAACATATATGTGATCCTTTTGTGGCAAGGGTAGGCCTAGCGTTTTGAGGGATGTATATGTCATTTAAAACATTCCATTTCCCCGAAACCCAAATTTATACAGATTTTATGAATAAACTGAATGAGATACATAATAGGGAAAAAGGATATAAATAATCAGTCTCACGGGGCCTTCATGAAAGGTTTTCCGCTCTTGAGCTTCTTGTCATCTCTGGGTGCCAACGCCTTTGGATGGACTAGTAGCTTGTGAAGCTATTTCTTCAACTAGAATAAGCTATAATCTACCTCTTACCCAAGGGACAATGATTTTTCAAACAACGTACACATCCTTCAAATTCAAACATATAAGTATGAACATCCGTTTAGGCTGTGGGCCAATTTGGACTCAGGGTGGTCTTTCTAATGGGCCCAACATGCCTTGGGTGTTGGGTCATCTTAGTTCAATGCGCTAAAAGGGATTTGGTTTCGCTCTACGCTAGTTGACTAAGAGTGGGTTTACTAGACATAAGGTTCCCGAGTGGACAACTCGAGTGAGAAGGCTACGCGGTCACACAAAAAAAGATCCGGACACCCCGTGCATATGCCAACTCTCCTAAATTTTGGGATTTTGAAAGAAATTTGCAGGTGTGCAAAACACAACTCGCGTGTATGTGTGATTGTGTGAATTTTCCAGAATTGGAGGAAGTATGAACGGAATGACAGTTTATAAAGCAGTAACAAATATACAATTTATATGAAGCAGTAACAAATAAACATTTTAGATAAACAATAACAAATAAGCAGTTTATATCACATAAACATGAAAAATAAAGCATTATGCACGTAAAATAAGCAAACAAGTAAGCATATGTTAAAAACATTAATAATTAACCTAAGTCTGTTATGGTTAGAACCTATTAAATCCCCAGTATAATCGTCATTTCTGTTATACCGTAATTTTTCTATATTTAAAAAAATCACCTTTTGAAATGTTATAAGTATAAAACAAATTGAGAAAAATACTTAAAAAGAGTCGCCACTTAATTTTTTAAAGAAATTAAGAAAACTTAATTTAAAAAGACTCTAACAGATTAAGTCCTTGAAAATTTAGAGAGAATGGGTAAGAGGTTCTCATTTACACTTCAAGAAGGTTTTTAAAGAATTTGAAGTGTCCGCTAACATGCGGTTATCCTACGACTTAGATTAAATATTTGACTATTTTTCGAAACAAAATAATTTAACATAAAATAATAATTTACAGTATTTGATTACTTTGAAAAAATAGTTAAATAAATGACGCCTTTTATTTTTTAGAGAAAGGGACATAAAAAGAAACATTTGAATTAAAATGCAAGTGATTAAGGTTTTAAAAAAAATAGATTTATTAGAATTCATTTGTATTATTTCAAAGACAATAACTTAAACCGATTGAATTAATTAAAGAGAGTATCTTTTAAATTAAATAAAAACAAGTGAAAGTTTTGACTAAAATATTTAAGTGTGTAGAAAATACAAGAGTTGATAAAATGAAATTTGTTAAAACAAAACAACACAAAGAAATAGTTCATCTTTTGGGAAATTCGATTAAGTTAATTAACAATTCTAAAGTGTTAATAAACAACAAGCAATAAATAATCACAATTAAATAATTTAAAAGTAAGGGAGAGAAGTCAAATTTGGGCCTTCCTTGGGCCAAATTCGCTACTGCTTTTGGGATTTAACCCAATTCCCTTTTTATATATATATCTATTGTATATCAATGTATATCGGATGTATACAACCCATTTTTCTGTTTTCCGGGACCTGTACGTCAGCTCCAAAGACTTGTTCTTCAATTTCTCAAGGTTGAATGACTCGATAAAAGAATTTTGGACCTTTATGGCCCATCCAAAATATGAAGTGGAGAAAGATGGAGTCCAAGGGAACTCGGATGGTATCACATGAAAACAAAGTAAAGAAATAAATTAGCAGGAGCAAGAAGAATATGGCATTCAGACTATTAACAGCAATTTATTGTTCCAGTAAATGAAAGATGCAAGCAAGAATTTACGCTCTACAGTAGCGTCACATAATGAATTAGTTGGATTATTAAAATTGCTAAGGCAAGGCATAAAAATAAATACTTAATGAGCAAGCTAAGAGTAAGACATTAAAAGTAAACTTGCCTAAACTTGAACATTACTCACAATTAATTCGATAAACATTAGATGTATTTGCTTATGGGGACAAGAATTAATTACCGAAGGGAATTGGGAAGGACGAAAGCATTGATGACATAAAAGAAACAAAATAGGTAAACTTAAGCCCTTAATCACAAATACTCAACTAAATCTACACTAGCTACGTCTTCACTAGACAAAGGGAGTAATTAATTACACTAAGAAAACTAGCTACAGTAAGCATGTGATTTCCTAATGAACAAAGAAAAGGAAAAGAACTCAATTTGAACATGGAAGATAACACTCATAAGGAAACTCTAATAGGCTAAATAATAATAGAGAAATACAGATACACAAATTTACTAAACAACCTTCAAACCACATGGCTATGACAATCATGCTCTCACCACACTTAACTAGGCCGGTGAGGTTTTAACAGATAACCAAGATGGGTTTATAAATCAAAAGGGAACAGGCAACAAACTCCAGTAGATTAACACAAGCTAAAATTGAAACCAAGCTATTAACCTAACACACCATTCCAAAATTTAAGCTAAAGCAGAGAGGCACCACACACCTAATAGCCAACTGAACGAAAGTAGCTAACCAAACTAAGACGACAAGATATATCCATGTAAGTGACTTATTCGAAGGAAATCGAACTATTGTATCAATGAGACTCAAATCGAACTCAAAAAGAGAGACCACCAACCGTGTTCAACAATAAGATCGCCAAAATGTCATGAAAGGGTTAACAATAACAGAGAAGAATCAAGTTGAGCAGTAGCTAAGGGCTTTAACTAAAATGAGACTACCATAGAAGGAAACTAAGGAATAATTTGATGAAAATGCAATTCGAATCGCAGTAAACCAACAATAAATACAAAATACAACATACTTGATACTCCAAATCATATAAAGATGTGTAACACCACTAATCAATACTTCAAATCTTGAAGAGAATCACAACTCAAACAATGACAAAAACAGCACACAAATTATTCGAAAAGAAAGAATGAGAAATAGGAACAAGAATATTACCTTTCTCGGAGCAGCGATACTAGGACGATGAGCTTTACCACGAAGAACTACCACCACTGTGAGCCTATTTCGATGAGCTCCGGAAAATAAAAACAACTTCTAATTCTAATAGAGGAGACTCAAACTCTCTGTTTTTTTTTCTTTTTCGGTTGTGTTTTTCTGTATCTCTATTTATGTGTCTATCTCCTATCAATTTCTACCTCAAAAAACCCTCTCTCAAACACTGATTGGTCGAGAGTATATATAGGGGAAAAGAAAATCGTTTTTGGGGGGGAAATCGGATAGAAAGGAAGAACTTGAAATTTGAAAATTTATACAAATTTCCTCAAATCCTTGCTCAAAATCAGGGAAAAGACTGATTCTTACTTCAAATTCAGAAAATAGGAGGAAGGGCGTATGGGCGAGTACTGTCGATGTTGATGTTGTCAGGGTTCTCCGCGATTTGGTGAGACTTCCGGGTTTGCTAGGATTTTCGCATGAAGAAGAAGCACGAGCAGGGGGTCGGGTCAGTTTGGTATGCTTCCCGTATTGCTGTTGTTTTATTGGTTTGCTGATGGGTTTCTTTGGTATTGAGATATTGGGCCGGATAAATTGCAAATAGTGAGCTGGGAATATTGTATGCTTTATTTTTGTTGGTATTGAATTGGATTTGCGGGTTGGGTCTTTGCAGGATAGTAAGCTGCTGTAATGGGTTTAAGGAATTGGGTCGGCTAGAAATTGGAAGTAAGGCCCAAATCATGGTCTTGAAAAGGAAGCAAAGGATGGGTTAGATTTTGGAGTTTAAAAAATAGCCAAATTGAGTTTAATTTGGAAAATTTGACTAAAATTTAAACAAGACGAATTAATGTTAATTAATTAACATGCTTCTTAATTAATCTTAACGAAATAGAATAATTAATTTAATTGTAAACTAATTAACTCAAAAATATAAACTATAAATTAGCTAAATTAATTAACCAAATATTTAAGCAAAACTAAAGTCTTTTGAGACGATTTCCAAATACTAATATAATAAATATATACAAAATTATATAGAATATATATATATATATTATTTTTTTAAAAATTTTAAAATTATAAAAATGACAAAATTACTTAAAATGACTTGAAAAGTAATTAAAATTTATAAAGTCAATTATTTCAAATCGTTTGGAATTTAAGAAGCTCGATGATTAATTTATATTGTGGAGGTCCAAAATTGGGTGTCAACAACACCTATTTTGGAACGAAAAATTGACATGTGATGGCTCTATAACTCTAGCTTACCAGTGAGCTTCTTCCTTTTCTTCTCATTTGGCAAAGAACAGTTCTTAAAATAACTTGATCACAAAAATAACAAAAGGTTAATGCCTTAAACACTATAAAAAATATTTTGATATGATGAGATATTTTACGCCTCTATTTCCTACTTATGCATTTCTTGATCAAGTCCTCATAATTTTTATCATCTTTTTCATCCAATTGATTTTCATTGTAATCGTATTTGCAGTTTGATTCGTCATCCATAAGCAGATGAATTATTTCATTTTACGATATTGTCTTTAAATCTATATATAGTTGGTGGATTTAACTGACTCCTCAATATGCTACTTGACTAACATATACAAATGGTAAAAATTTTGTAAGATATAATTAACATATCAAAATAGGACATCCCTATATGGAATTTCTAAATTTTTAGGACTCGGAATAGACATTTTAATCAAGATCGAGTAGAAAAATCTTAATCATCTTACAACAACCTTTGATAATAACATTAGCGAGATTAACTGAAAAATGGGGCAGATTCAAACCTCCATAGTCGCCTGACACACAGAAAACTTCTAAATAAATTTTAAAAAAATTAGTTGTAATATTACATAACTGAGCTTGTCTAGATGAAGAAGAAACAAACACAGGATCATTTCCGGTCACCAAAGAGTTCTGATTAGTGAATTCAATAGATAAAATTGGTTAAAGACAAGGAGATTTTAGCAAGATTAACTGATCGATCAATTAGAAATCAAGTGGAACTCTTTCTTGTTTCTTTTCTAGACTAGAAACTAAAAAAAGCAACACAAATTCATAACAAGCATTCATTAGATTTGTGAACATATAAATGGAACATAGAACACTTGAAAAAAATTAAAGGATAAAAAAAATCTAGAATTTTGACCTGGCCAAGCGGGAATCCAGATGAGGAAGGATCATTTTCGATCATTCGAAGAATTCTTATTAGTAGAATTCATAATTTTTTCCATTGGTCATCCAAAAACCTAAATCAGTTCAACATGTTAGTTTAAGTTATGATTTCTCAATGCGTTTACTTTGATTTTGCAAGGGAATAGAAGTTTGAATCCACAAAATAGTAAAAGCTAGAGAAGGACTCGCTAGCTAGTTCTAAATTAAATGATTTACCCAATTAATTACATTAAAAATAATAAGCTTGACTCACAACAAACTACATTAATTGCCCTAAAAAATGATTTTAAAAAAGGTGAATATGTATTAATTGATCGTAGAAAACTGATCACTCAAGTGTGAATGCATTTATTATAATAGTAAAAAAAATCTAACTGCCTCAAATATTGTGACAAACAAGAACAAGAATTTATACCTAGTGTAGAGATTATTGGTGGGACAAGGCACAAGTACCCCCTAGACTATGACCGAAATTTCAAAGACACTCTTAAACTTAACTTGGGTCTTATTACCCCCCCCCCTCCTCCCCCTCCCCCCTAACTCATTTTTTCGTATTTTTGTGCACCTTTTGAGCTGGCGTGACACCTTCAACCACCCATTTTGGTTGTGTATGTACACACTCGCTGCCACTTGTGTTTAAATTAAGTTAATACACTTTTTTTTTACCATCTATCAAAACTTTTTTTTTACCTTCATTCATTGTTTTTTCTCTTTTATTTTTCTATTGATTTATTTTTTGTCTTTCGTTTTGATATAATTTCAAATTTAATTCCAAATGTCTTGTACTTAAAATAAGTTAATTTTGAACGGATATCAAAATAAGTGAAGAAAATCAAATGAAACATAAAAAAAAAATGAAACGTTCTAATTAAAGGACACTTTTAATTATTTTAAAAAAATAATTAAAAGTGAAAAGATAATAAGTTAATTAAAAAAGTTTAAAGTGAGAAAGAAATTAAAATAAATATTTTACAAAGAAATAAATAAAAATAATTAAACATATATAAGTTTTAATATCAATAAATATGTGTACTAACTAATTATAAAGTTACCAATAAAAAAATGGCATGTGTCCAATTTGCGCATTCATCATTTGTCTTCATGAGAGTGAGCACACTCTCTATGTCATGTCACCGTTTGGGGTGTATTTGTTCCATTTTAAGTTAGTTTAGGGAGGTAATAGGACTCTAGTTAAGTTTAGGTGTTTCTCTGGGATTTCGGTCATAGTATAGGGGATAGTTATGCCTTAACCCATTATTGTTCGAAATTCAATTTTCAATAAATGTAGACAATAAAAATTATCACTTCCGTTTCAAAATAAGTTGTTTTTATCTTTTTTATTTTTTTAAGATATGTAGTTTTTTCACAAATTAATAAGAAATTGAAAATTTTGTTCCAGATTTATCCTTTTTAAAATAAATGAATTTTACATAAACAACAAATCATTAAAGAGATACTTCTTTTTAAGACATTTGATTAAAAATTAGTAATGAAGAACATATTTTGCTTTCTTAGGATGTGTTTGGTACGAAGGAAAATGTTTTTCATAAAAATGTTTTCCTAGAAAATGTTTTCTTGGAAAACAAGTGGATTTCTAATTTATTTTCTCTTGTTTGGTTAGTGAGTAGAAAATATTTTGTAATGTTTGGTTGGTGAATGAAAAATATTTTTCAGAAAATATCTTTTATTTTTGGCTTGAAACTAAAAAATACTCTTTAGAAAAATAATTTCTGATATGAAAATCAACCCCGATAATTCATATAGGACCCGACCTCGACACCCAAATTAGGACAACACCCCACTGACTATTCCAAAATTAGACCCTAAGATTTGACCCAGGAATTTTAAAAAAAAACAATTTTTTTACGGGGTAATGGGAGGGGGGGAGGTAGGGGTGCAGGAGATGGCTGCTAGGAGTAGGGGTGTGGGTTGCATTAAAAATGATTTTTTTCAAAATTTGAAATATTTTTTCAAAAACAATTTTTTAAAGTTTTTTTTAATGAGGGTGGCGTGGGTGGGGGTGGCGCGGCCAGGGAGTAGGGGTAGGGTTGGCGTAAAAAATGAAAAAAAAAATTGAAATGTTTCCCAAAAATATTGAATAAATTTTTTGACGGGAATGGCCTAGGTGGGGGGTACGAGTACGGGTGTCGTGAAAATGAATTTTTTTTAAATTTAAAATATTTTTTTTGACAGGAATGACTGGGTGGGGGTGGCTTGGTAGGTGTAACACCTTGGCCTTAGAAAGAGCTAAATTTCGAAAGAACTAATTTGGAAAGAACTAATCAAGTTAATGTTAAGTTGTGAGTTTTGGGTCAACTTCAAACAACAGTAACTTTCAGTACATTATGAGTTAGGTGGACCATAAGATATCAAATGAAAGGTCTTTGAAGCCTCTTTCCAACGCCACCGAGTTTTCTAAAATTCATGTTTTGGTGAGGGAGATATGCCTGTTTGAATTCAGCCTGTCCAGTTAAGGAAATTTACCCGAATTAACGAGGGGTATTTTGGTCTTTTCCTTACCCCATCAGCTTTAAACGTTTTTAGTAATATTCTAGGGGTCTAAACTGATTTGGGTCAGTTTTCACAATTCTAAATTATGGTTAGGGTTTTGAGAGGAATTCAAGAGGAGGAAACAAGGAGGAGTTCAAGCGTTCGTCAAGATTTCTTGCGAATCGAGGATATTGTTTCGCCAAATTAAGGTATGTAAGTTTTCATAGTGTTGGGTTCGTTCACCCACACACAAATCATGAGTTTCTTTTACGAATTTCATCCATAAGATTGGGTATATTGAATTTCTTGATGAGTTCTTGAAAGTTTGTGTTGCATTCCTTGATATGAGGTTTCATTGAGTTCTTGAGATGAGGATCTTGTGTTTGAATATTGTTCTTGAGTAATTTTGAGTGGATTTCATTGTAATTATGTTGGGTATAAGAATCTAAAAGAGATTGAGGGAAATGGTTCGATTCTATGGGAGTTAAACATGAATTTGAAGCAAGAAAATTCGTCAAAACCTGATTATAGGGGTGGGGCGACGCGCCACTCAGTGCGCCCCAAACTACTTTCAGTAGGTTGAGGTCTGGCACACCGCGTCACTCAGTGCACCCCAACCCATCTTCAGTAGTTTAGGGGCTGGCACCCCGCATCACTCAGTGTGCCAGGGTGGCCAGGTCCCCTACCCTTCCATCATTCTTTCTGTGTGCGTTCCCTTGAATCGTACCTATGTTTTCTACTTGATATCCACACTTAAAATCTTCATTAAATCTTGAGAGATCATGCATATCCAAGCCATAACTCTTGAATTCATAATTCAAATTCAAGATAGAGTTAAGGGTAAAGTCGAGGAAGTTCTTTGAATCAATTGAGAAGTCGTTTTGCAAAACTTTTAAAACTTGTTTTAAGACTTGAGTACTTGAGTATGAGGATGAGTAGAGTGGAGTATCTACAATAGGTCCAATTGGATCATTATCTTGGCTATGTTTTCATCTTGTTCTTAGTTCTTTTCCATTTGTTCCTTTGTCAGCCCAAGATTTAAAGGAGACACCTGATCTTCCCTTGTGTACCATGCATGATTAATTTTCGTCATCTCATCAAGAAGGGCTGACGCTATGTCAAACGGTTGTCTTATGACTCCACCTCGAATGAGTTGTTCAGCGATACCTTTGTTGATCGTGTCGAGACTCCGATAAAAATATTACAATAACACATTATCCGAGAACCCATGAGTAGGACACTGAAGAAGCAACTTTTGGAACCTCAACCATGTTTCATGAGCAGGCTCACCATCAATCCACTTGAAGTTCTGAATATTATCTGTCAACTAAAACATTTTCAAGAGAGTGAAAAATCTCTCATAAAACACTTCCGTGAGTTCCTCACAAGAAGCGATAGATTCCTTTGGCAACTCGTTCAACCACTTTGTTGTTTCCCCCATTCAAGAAAAGAGAAACAAATGAAGTCGAACCGACTTTTGAGTGATGTTCTTGAATGAAAACGGTCCACACACATCCCCAAAGTTGCGGATGTGGTCATGAGGGTCCTCATGAGCAAGTCCCCCAAAGAGACCCTTCATTTGCAATAGTTGCAACATCATGTTGGTCACATGAAACACCGTATTGACCACAGTTGGAGACAACCGAATAGCACCCGAACTTCCCAGCTGATCCTCATTGACATCATGCAAGTTTCTGATGTCATCATTGTTCCCAAATTGACTTGTATTGCTCCCATTCACACTCATTTCTTCACTTGTTTTAGAGCAGCCAACAAGAAACACGAACAAGAAAATTCCACTACAACAAAATTAGTTTACGCAAATACTTCAATAAAAGAATTCTAAACACCACTCCCCGGCAGCAGTGCCATTTTTTATAACGCTCAACTACACTTCATCCAATTTTAAGTGTATGTGGTCGCTAACAAGTATAAACCCAACTAAAAGTTGGGGTCGATCCCACAAGGAGTGATATGGTAAAGAATTCAATTAGGAAGTAAATGTGTGTTCTATTGGAAGTAAGGCCCAAAACATGGTCTTGAAAAGGAAGCAAAGGATGGGTTAGATTTTGGAGTTTAAGAAATAGCCAAATTGAGTTTAATTTGGAGAATTTGACTAAAATTTAAACAAGACGAATTAATGTTAATTAATTAACATGCTTCTTAATCTTAACGAAATAAAATAATTAATTTAATTGTAAACTAATTAACTCAAAAATATAAACTATAAATTAGCTAAATTAATTAACCAAATATTTAAGTAAAACTAAAGTCTTTTGAGACAATTTCCAAATACTAATATAATAAATATATACAAAATTATATAGAATATATATATATATATATATATATATATATATATATATATTATTATTTTAAAAATTTTAAAATTATAAAAATGACAAAATTAATTAAAATGACTTGGAAAATATTTAAAATTT
>JAJOOF010013689.1:0-28062 GCA_029582545.1 Solanum lignicaule
TTGTGCTAACCCCTTTCTTTCCCTTTTTGACTAAAGTGTAGGGATTTGGAGATGGTGACATGTCATGGCTATTTGATAGGTTTCTAAGTGTTGAAGATGAAGACTTGGTGAGTCCTCATATATTCGAGGACAATACCCCATATGTTCATTTATGTCTTTTTAAGTATTGTTTAAGTTGTGTATGGGATTGGTCCCGAATTTTGTACTCTAAAGTATTAGATGGTTTTGAGACATCATGTATAAAGTCTAGAAAGTCTACCGCTTGCTATTGTTTTTTTTAATGAAATGTTTTCTTGGTAAAGAAAGTTTTTAATTCATTATGGTTTTTAGTGTTATGCGATGAATGAATGGTAAGAGGCTTGTATTAGACCTCCGAGAGGTCGAGTACGCCGGTTACGACTAGGGGGTGCTCTCGGGTCGTGACAGCAGGTGCACTAGCAGATGATGGAGCAGGTCCCTTTTGCTTTAGTTGGAAAGAAGATCGGTTCGCATTATTTCTTTGCTGCCCAGACTCATTCCCTGACGTCTTAGCCTTTTTATTTCTGAATTCCTCCCTATCCCTTAACTTCTCTTCCTCAACCTACTACACATAGACCATCAACCTTTCTATATCCATGTCACCTATTAGCATTGCAGCTTTAACCTTCCTTACTCGACATACGAGATAGCCCAACAACAAACAAACTCATTCTACTCCTCATATGTGCAACCATCTCCGGAGCATAACGGGATAGTTGGGTGAACTTCAACCCATACACATGAACACTTAGTGAATCTTGCTTGAGGGTGAGAAACTCTCGTACCTTGGCCTCTTTCAGTTCTTGAGAAAAGAAAAACCCCAAGAAGGCCTCTTCAAAACAAGCCCAACTCGCAGGTGGTGCTCTCTCACCTCTACCATTCTTTCACTGGTCAAACCAAGTCCTAGCAACATTCTTCAGTTGATATGCAACTAGTTCTACTCGCTCAGCATTGGCAACGTGCATAACTTAAAATACCTTTTGCAGCTCCTCAATAAAGTTATCTGGATCCTCAGTAGTGCTTGAACCAATGAAACTTAGAGGATTCACCCTTAAGAACTCACGAATCCTCGAAGTATCATTCCCTTCCTGTCAGTTCTCTCTCCGCCCATCTTGGTTGGTCACAACTTGACTCAACATTCTTATCACTTCCCTGAACTTAGCATTGATAACTTCTCTTTGGGGTTGCACTTCAGGTGCATTGGGTACCCCTCAGGACGACCTCTGACCGCTCTTCGTGGACGCATGGTTAACTGAAAACACGCGCAAGCATGAATTACAAAAAGACTTTATAGAGATGAACTCTATCGCACGAAATGAGTGTGAAAGAAATGAGATAATTTCCTAAGTGTCACAGCCTCCTAATTATAGATGTGACGCGCTTCACACCGATAACTAGGACTCTACAGACATGACTTCATAGACTCCCTAGGATTGTTGAACTCTGTGCTTTGATACCAAGTTTGTTATGCCCGAGCCTACACCCTGGGTGGGACTGGCATTCGAGAACCATTGCTGGCCCAAGCGAACCCTTGACCTGACTTACTTACTCAGCAGAAGACTATAAGCATTATTACGATGAACAAATGCATTTCTACTTAACTGTTTAATAAAATAACTTAGAATGTTAAAAGGTCAAACATTCAACTTGGCCAAAATGGCAACTCAAGTCTTAACATATGAAATAGTAATGTAAAGACAACTGAACTACTAACTGTCTATGAAGCCTCTTAAACAAGGAGGGATGTCAGGACAAGACCCCCGATCATCCTAATAACTAAAGTACTAAATCAAATGATAAAAGGAGTCCTCCGGATAGCAATGAGGCTCACCAACTGACTCTGAGTGCTCAATTGGATCAACGAGGCCCTGGATGCTGATTCTGGTTACATTTGTCTGCATCATAAGAAGATCCAGGCCAACTGGCGTCAGTACATTGAATGTACGAGTATGTGAGGGGAGTACTAAAATATAATGTAAGCTTGAAAAGAATCTGAAATGAACTCTTACCTTGGCTTTACTCAACTCATGAGTAACTTAACTCAATATAAAGCAATAATATACATGGAATAAATAGAAAGCTTTTTAAAAGAGTAGAAAACAACTCAGTTTGTTAAAGAAAATGCAATAACAACTCAAGTTAATCATATAATAAAGTAATGTAATACTGTGGGAGTTTCTCTAACCGACAACCACCATTATGAGCCTAAGTGGTGATACAACATCTTGTCTATGCTGCCATAACTGTCCTATACTTTGCCGTCATATAGAACGCCTTAACTAAGTGGATCCACTAGTCTATGATAAAAAGCACTTAAAGAATCATCTAAAAAGTATGATCATTTACTACCCATGATGACTACATGGTTTATGGAGACTTGAGTTATTATAAACTCGCATTCCCATATCGGTGCTCAATACTACTCCCAAAATATACTTAGCTCATATGTTTTTAAAACAAAACTTCTTTTTTTTGGTTTGAGATAATTACTCAAAACTTAGCTTAAAAGCTTTCTTGGAAATCGGTGTTTCCCTTCTTGCTTAAATGTGAAAACATTTTTAACTCTTGGGAATACTTAGTTCTCGTATAATCAATGAAGAAATGAACTTTACTCTTACTCTTTCCTCAACTCAAAACTTAAGTCTTAAAACAAAGTTAAAACATTTGTGAAAGACTTTTCAAATACTTTATGAACTTCTCTTGACTTGATTCTTAACTTTTAGATTTGACTCTTAACTTTCCTTGAATTTGAATTTATGGATTCAAGGATTGTGATTTGTGATAGGAAGGATCTCATGATGTTTAAGAGTGTGTTTAGATAGTTAAACATGAGAAACGATCAAGAAATCACTGTCTGGAAACTAGTCCGCGATGCGGAGATGTATTTAAATATTTGGTCGCGAAAATAATTTTTGAGGCAGAACAGTCCATGACCGCTCCGCTCCGTGAGGAGAATTTTTCCCATCCTGAGGAACAGGTCCGCAGTTGCGGACCTGGTACCCAGATTCACCCGACTTTTTCCTTTTTCATTTTCCAGCCCCAATTCACCTAAACTCGGTTCTTTTCCCCAAATTCTCTTCAGATTCAGATACCCAGTAAATGTACCTAAGAACCTAACTCAAAACAACTCCATAATTCGATGCAATAATCTCAAAATTTCTCAATATCAGCCCAATTCAAGAACGAAGATAAATTCATGAACACATATCAAGAACATCAAACTTTCAACCTTTTTTGGACGAATTCACGCTGAAATAAACATGCTTTGCACGTGGGTGAACGAACCCAACGTTATGAAAGTCTCACATACCTCGTAGGGATCACCCCTTGACGAAATCCACAAGCGATTCTTGAAGAACTTGACGATTCTTGCTCCTCATCCTCTTCTTTTCTCTTCTCTCAAAACCTTAACGTAGTTTCAAAAGCATAAACTGACCAAATTCAGTTTAGACCCAAATTAAACTCCTAAAAACGAAGTAAAGTAATTTGGTAAGGAAAAGACCAAAATACCCTTCAAAAATCCGGATTACACTTTCCTTATTTGTACAGCTCAACTCCAATGGGCTTATCTCACTCATACGAACTCGAAATCGCTCAATCTCGGCGGCGTTGGAAAGATAATTCCAAGATCTTTCCTTTGGTACTTGGAAGCACACCTAAATCCTCTTAAGCTAGGAGTTATGGTCGTTTGAAGTTGACCAAAAACCCAAACTTAACATAACTTAACAAATTTCCAGATTTTTCATTCTTTCCTAAAATGACTATTTCCAATTCTAACTCTTTCTAGGTCTTCCAATTAGCAAGATGTTACACTTTCATTTCCATGTAAAGATCATTTCCTTCTCGACTACGGAGTATGTTTACCCACTCCTGATAGTAAAGAAAGCTTAATTAGCCATACATTCCAATGATGATCCTTCCGGTTTAGCTATGTTACAACAATTAGTCCCAGCAAACGATGTTCTATTTCCAAGATTGTCCAATTTTAACCACGATCATTTATTTGTAGCTTGAACAGTTCCACTTTGTCCGCCTTTGTAGTTGATTGTTCTTTTATTTATGCAATGGATACACATCTTATTATATTTATGTAATCTAGCCAACATAAATATTTTATTTTTTAATTAAATAACAATTTTTTTATTTTATTTATATATATTTTTAATATGTAATTACTTTTTTATTTATTTTTTATTTATTATGTTTACAAAATTAATAAAGTACACATATTCAGATGTTGAAAAAAGAAATGAGGTCTTACTCCCTCTATCTACATAATATTTTGACTAAAATTTTAAGATATATGTTTTTATCATATTGAGATGAAAAGAATTGCATTATAATACTTTTCATATAATTTTCAAATATCTAAATTTTAATTTTTAAAAATTGAGTTAATTTATTATTTTTACTCCAAAAATTGATCTAATTGACTCTCAATAAAGGAAATGCGCAAAGTATTTTGGGACATAAATAGTTACATGAAAATACTATTTCTAAGCACAAAATGCACGTATTTCTAAATTGGGTACTGATATCAAGTGTGGACTAATAATAGAAATACAATTCTTGTGCACTAATATACGTTTGCAAATAACTTGTTTTTATGTCAATAACATAATTGAGTAAACATTATTAGGAATAGTGTTGGATTTTAAGCATTTTAATCTTATTTTAAAGTGCATAATTCTACAATGAGAAATGCGAAATGTCTGATATACGTTTGTAGCATATGATGTGCAACATTTGAGTTGTCCTTGATAGCATTATATTCCCCTATTACTCATATGAGTTAATGGTAGAATGTGGCTATAATTTCCTCTAACTCTGGTAACCTCTAACTCATTATTCACCCATTGTTCTACATCATTATGGTTGTAACTTACGTAACTTTTGGGCTATTCATTTACCCAATTACCCCATTATCTTCCTATTCATTGCAAGGAAGAATTCCTCACTATAAATAGTGTGGTCTTACATTGTGTTTGGGATATGAGATAGAGCTAGTGTTAGCCAAATATGAGTAGTATTGTATTGTGTTTATATTGAGATTAGTGTAGTGAAAGAGAAAGTTGAGACATCGAAAAAATATTCTAAGTCTTCAACTATATTCACTATACAGAAGAGGGTAATTATATGTTGAAGGAAGGTGTTCTGTTTGTGGATCTTTGGACTCTTCAACTAATCCGGAGTTGTTTGAGTTGTACACTGTTGTTGGGCTGTTGTATCCTGGAGGGGACAAGTCAATAGTGATACTGTTGGATCGGTGTAGATGCCGCAAAAGGCTTGAATATCCTTAAAGAGAGCGACATATCAGTGCCTCAGCCTAAATATTTGTTTATTAATTTTTTGCCATTTTATTTTCAATGGTAATATTTTGTATTTGTGGTATATTACACCAACAAATAGAACTCCAATCATATAAGCTTCCAAATACAAATCGTTTTTCTATAGGGAAAGGGTTAGCTTCCAATTTGAAATCCACTAGGAAAAGGGTAACATAAAAAAAAAAAAACAGTAGCAATATGTCGAGCCTTTGCCAATGAGAACGGAAAATCCCATGTCAAAAACTCAGCTGCCTTTCAAAAATTTAACGAGTTCTTTAGCATGTTGCATATGGACGTTGATTATCCGATTTAAAGTCCAAAGAAGATGATCTCCTCTTATTTACAAGACTTACTCATGAAGAAAACTTCCATTAGAGAAAGTGTATTAAAGACATGATTGAGGAATCTCTAATGACCTGAAAGGTAATTTTTGTAAAATTTCCATTTTACCCTTCCTAATATTGATCTCGCGTTATTTCTGATTAGATTTTGCACCTGGTTTCAAGCTTTGAATAAAAATTTGTGAATTATGTAAGTTTTTGGATTTTGAAAGGCCAAAGTTGTTAAAAAGAATTTTTCGGTGTCTTTTGAAGTTTCGAGTGTCGGGATGGAATTTCATTGATTTCATCAATCCCGAAATGTGAAAAATCATCTACGATAGTTTTCAATTTCAGATTCAGAGTCTTTTTGAAGATTTGAGGTCCTAAGTTAGAAATTATTGATATTTTAACCTATGGGTTGACTTTAGTCAACATTTAGGGATTGAATGCTCGGATTGGAATTCTGAGAGTTCTGTTGGTTTTTGGGGATGATTTTAGGCCTAGGTAAGGTCCTGGTTGAATTTTCAGAGGTCCTGATCTTGTTTTAGCCTTTTTAGGCATTATGTTCGCTTTTGTTGACTTTCACGGATATCATGTCAAGGAAACCTCAGATTCGTGTTTCAATGGTTCCATTGAGTTCGGATAGTCAAGTTTAGTCAAATTTCATATTTCATTTGTGTGTAGGGGTTCCAAACAAATTCTAAGGATCCTTTCGGTGATTTTGAGTTGACTATATTTTTGCTGGTGTCTGCTACGCGTTGCTTACGCGAAGGGTCGTCACTTTCGCAAGCTTCACAATAGTGAGAGATGGCTAGCATTCGCGAAAGGGTCAGGTTGTTTGACCATCGCGTTCGCAAAGGCCTGCTTGCTTTTGCGACCTTCGCATTAGCGAAGGCCGGTTCGCGAAAGCGAGAGGTCCAGATTTTTGCGGGGTTACTTTTGTAAATCAAGGTCGCGATCGTGATGGTCGCGTAAACGATCCTAGGCTCACGAAAGCGACATCAGAGAGGATTTTGACCTGCAATTTTGGGGTTTTACCACATTTTCCCCATTTTTGAGTTTTGTAAATCCCCTTGGAGATGATTTTGAAGACATTTTTCATGGTCAATCATTTTGCTAAGCCTTTGTGACCCTAAAACTTTAATTCCCTTTTATCATTTATGGATTTTAACATCAAAACTTGAGATTATTGACAAATAACAAGGTTTTTTTAAAACTTGAGTTCAAAGTAAAATGGTGATTGTGAACTGACTTTAATTCCTTTTTCGAAAAGATTTTCACCAATGAGTAACATTTTCAAGTAAACATTTTCATATTCATACCTCATTTTCAAGTAAACATTTTCATATTCATACCTCATTTTCAGAATTGGGTTTTTGAGTTGATTTGACCCATTTTTAAAAGTGTATAAATTGGGTGTTATTATTTCCGAAATCTTATTGTGATTACTTGATTGAATTAGATTGTGTGACTTTGGATATATTGTTCAGAAAGGAAAGGTTCACGCCTTGGATTGAGGTAAGTGATCTTCTAAACCTTGTAAAATTTATAGACTCTTGTATTTCTCTTCATTGTGTGTGTTGGGGAGTAATGAGAATGAGGTAATGGGTTCAACTATTCCACTTGATTGATCTTAATGAATAAAGGGGGATTAATGAAATAGGCAACGTGTTGATAACAATGTTTGTGAATCACCTTGTTGTAGACCATAATTTGTTGATCGACAAAATATTTTAATGATATCATTGTGAACTTGAATTGTTTGAATTTATTGTCTCTTACTTATGGTGTGAAATTGCTTAATTGCATTGAGTTCTATGCATTGTGATGAGACATGTGGTGATGATGCCGAAGGGAAATGGGTTCGGCTAGTGATATTGATGCTAAGGTCACTGCCAATGAGAGTTATTGATGTCGAGGTCATTGTCGGTGAGTGATGTTGATGCCAAAGTTTTTGCCGGTGAGTGTGATTGATGTCGAGGTCATTAGCGGCGATTTCATGGACTATGGTTGTTTCCCATGCGTCCAGATTGATCTACTTGATACGTGAGATTGATCTACTTGATAGTTGCGATTGATCTACTTGTTAATTGTGATTGATTGATAACGCTCAAATTTCTCACAAAAATAATTAAATGAGTAAGCGATCACTATTAATATAAATACCAACAATTGAGTCAGAGTCGAATCCCACAGGAAGTGATCTAAATTTAAAAATTCAGTAAGAAAATCAAAATTGTAAATCAATTCATTGTAGTAATTAGAAAATATAGGTGGATGATTCCACTAAATTTAACTCAAGAGTTTGAAATCAATAATCACAATTCAAGTAAAACAAGGTTTAACAAGTAAAATACGATCAATGATTGTGAGTTGGTATCAACGTCAAATAGGGTACAAGTGCTTGTTCAATAATGCTAGACAAACATGGATAGACTGGGTAATCATAAACGACGTACACAAATCTTCTTTCAATCTTAAGGTGTCATATCACATAATCTCCTTTTGGGCTCATCCATGTGAAGATACAAATCAACCCAATACCTTACAAAATCTCTCTTTCGAGCAGATTTGACAATTAGAAACGAAACTACAATTTCTCTTTTGAGCAAACTACGACAATCAAATCCAATTTGTAAGTATTAAACTATTTACCCACTTCAATCAGTCTATTTCAAGCATCAATTAAATATCTAAGCTAGGATTAAGTTTGCGACCTTAACTCATAAATTGAACTCATGCTAAAAAGATCAAATCCATGAATAAGTAGCAGAAAATAGAGTAAGACACTAGACTCACAAAACTAGTTAACACCCAACTCCATAATCACATCCCTAGAATTGAGATTTTAGCCAAGAATCATAAAAGGGAAATAAGTTATACCAATTATTCTTTCAGCCATCAAAGTGTTGATAATTAGTAATAATCTTCAACACCCACTTTGAATTGAACCCTCAATTGTCAATTACAAAAATTTTCAAAACCCCAAAACTCTAAAGAATAAAATTTCTAGAAAAGATATTCGAAAGTCTATTTTTCAATTTGAAAAAGCTTTCTTTAGGCTATTTATAATTTCTCCAATAATTAATCCAAAATTCTATGTGCGACTTGTTCGGTGACAATAGTCGTGCTCGCCTACTTGGTCAGTGGATATCCATCTTGTTCTTCAGCTCACCCTTTCTTGGCTTCAAGCTCCAAGTGTTTGAACCTCAGTTGATGAACTCGATTTAGTCAACCTTTCACATGACACGAATCACTGATGACCACCTTGTTCACCTCTTGTAGCCTTTAGTTTGGTCTAGCCTTCTGTCACTTTAGACGATGGAATTTTTACCTCGCCCAACTACTTAGGCAAATCGTCATTTGCACCTTACTTTGCCGACCTGCCTTAAATATTTTCAGAAGTGAACACTATCACTTTAGGTGAGGTCCAATCGCATTGGGCAATCCGTCCACTGTATTAGGCGATCCTTAGTTGGGAGTTTTCACTCTTTTCAATATTTTTGGCCTTTTTTTCATAGATTCATCATTGCCTTGTCCTTTAGCCTTTATAGCTGCAAAATATCAATATATCATCAGATAAGGACATAAATAGGCATTGAGAACGTTATTTGCTGAACTAAAAGGCCTCAAAATGAGTCAAAATCACAGACTCATCAACACCCCCAACTTAAACTTTTGCTTGTCCTCAAGTAAATCAAGAACACAATTAGTTCAACAAGGGTGTCTCCAACAGTTTTCAATGCGAGTTAACATGCAAGACCCATCACAAGACTACTAACAAGTATACACCATAGATCAATCATGCTCAAGAAGCTTCAAATGATGACTAGCTGGTATCAATCCAAGTTCGAGTTCATTAATGCTCACTTTTAATACAAAACAATGCTTCAACAAAATCATTCAAGTGCCCTCACAACAAAAAAGATTCCTTGCTCTCATAATGCACATCAATAAGAAAGTTAGGAATCACTACAAACTCTCACTTTCCAAAAGATAAATACATGCAAGCTCCATCCCATAGGTTTTCCCATATTTTCCAATCATCACACAACTCAGTTTTAGCAAGATTTCAAGGGTCTTTCAGGCTTGTAACGAGGCTGAGGTTAAATGTATTGTCAAAGTGGGTTAGTGACTTCACATTTTCAAAGAATTGTTGTACTCATCTTCACCTCTTTTCAAATTTTGATTTGAAGACTCAGTCCTCAATTCTTTATTCAACTCATTAGAAGTCCCTTTTATTTCATCAAAACTTTCTTTTTTTTATCCATTTTCATGCTTTTGCTCATTTTTTTAATAAGGAAGGGATCCTTTTTTTGCTATAAATATCAAGGTTGAGTTTCACTTTTCTTTCTTCCTTTTCACTTGACTTTCTATCTTCCTTCCTTTTGACATCCCCAACTTAGGATTTTGGTCTAAATTGACTATTCAAATAAATCAATGCTTAGAAAATGATTTATGAGTGAGAAGTTAGGGATATATTTGGTTCAAGAGGCTTCAATGAGCCTGACAATAAATGGATAAGCTCAAATGGTGCAAAAATGGTTGCCCGCCCTCACAAGGTAGTCACAAAAGGTATGAAGGTTTGGGTTCCCTCTTAAAATTTGTGCCCAAGATCATCTCTTGCATTTACCAAAGCTAAACAATTAGACTAACAAGACAAATTTAAGAATTCTACAAACATGCTTTCCAAGTAGGATCTCACCACACACGGTACTTCAAACATAATCGTTTTACACAGCTCTATAAAATTAAGAAGCTTGCATGTAGTGTTCATTGCAAGACTCACATCAATACGCAACTAGTAAACACACGATTCTAAAAGATCATTCAAAAGTAAAGCAACACATATTTCTTTTTGCAACACCAACACTAACACGTTTCTCATCAAAAGCACTATCCAAGACATTAATATTAGACAAGATCAATCCTCAAATATCAATAATGAATGCACAAGCTCATCAATCATTTCACCTATCCAAAAATCTTGGGGCAATTTATAGAGAGACGAAAATGGTCAAAATTCAAAAACCAAATGCAATAAAACCAAATGTAATAAAAAACATAATGTTGAAGTATCAAAATACAACCCAAATAACAAAATACAAATCAGAAAAGGGAATAGGCACATATGCCCTCACCCCACCAAAAAGAAAATATCAACGTCCTCAATGCGAAAGTAAAATACGGGATTGAAATGGGTGAAAAGTCCCCATGTCACGCTATGCCTGTGAAAAACTCTGGTCCCGTGTATCGGTGGGAGTAGCAACAATTCGGGCATTAGTACCTGGAACATTTAGATGAGAAGTCAAGTGTGTGGTATCAACGGGGGCATCAGTGCCCAACACATTGGGAGAAGGATGAGTAGAATATGAAGAACATACCTCACTAGTGCAGATCTTGGAGGTTTCTAGACGAGATCTCTCTAATATAACATGCATAATCGACTCATCTATACTCTGTGGCTCGACTAATGCCTTTGCATTCACCTGCTCATCATCCCACATAAACTCATCATCATCGGTCTTAGTAGTGGAATGCTCTCATCATCGACCTACTCTCCCACTTACTCAGATCCATCAACAACTGACGGCCCAGCTGTTCTTGAAGGTCCATCTCCTTTGGGCTAAGTCGGAGGCACAACTGCGGGCTTCTCGGGAAATGGTACATCACCCCATAACATCAAATTATTCATAGATTTCAACTGATCCGATCCACGTACACCCTCAAGGTAGCTATCTCACCTCTCAACATAACCACCCTCACTCTTCTCACAATCCTCAACTCGAGCGGTAAGCTTATCAAGTCTCTCCCCATAAGAAGTCAACAATGATCTATGAATCACAAGCTCAAATTGTAGGGGAGACATGATAGCTCAATGGTGGAAAAAATTATCCTAGGCACCTCCCGTTCAAGGTGAGGTGCCCTAACATCCATAGAATAGGGAAGGTTGCCCATCTAATATACCAAGGAATGTGCCAACGGAGGCTGAAATGTAGATGAAGGTGCAACATGGGTAGGGGAGCAACTGTAACAGCCTAGAATTTTTTTGAACTAAGACTCGAACCATCCTTCATTGTGAGTAGAATTTTACCGGGAAATTTAAATTTTTCTTAAGTGTTAAGGTCACTAGATATAGCACCTTGAGTTCCAAAAGAACTAAAGAAAATTCATTCAAGTCATTCATAAGTTCTTTTAAGTTTTGGGTCAACTTCAAACGACCATAACTTTTAGTATAAGATGAGTTAGGTATCCTATAAGATATCAAATGAAAAGTCTTAGAATTATCTTTCCAACGCCACTGAGTTTGCTAAGTTTTGAGTTCGGATGAGTGAGATATTCCCTTTTGAAGTCAGCCTATCCATTTAAGGAAAGTTACCCAATATTATGAAGGGTATTTTAGTATTTTCCTTACCCCTTCAATTTAAATCATTTTTAGTAATAATTTAGGGGTCTAAACTGATTAAAATCAGTTTTATTCATCCCCAATACACTTAGGGTGTTAGAAGAGAGTTGAAGAAGGGAAAATAGGAGAAACGAGGAGAGGTTCAAGGCGTTCGTCAAGATTCTTGAGTTTTCTTGCGGAGTTTCGCCAAAGGGTTGATCACTAAGAGGTATGTGAGTTCTCATAGTGTTGGGTCCATTCACCCACACGCCAATCATGTTATTTTCAGCCCAAAATTCATTCTTAAAGTTGAAGGATTTGAATTCTTGTTGTGTTTTCTTGGAATACCTGTCATAATCTTGATTGTTGGGATTTTAATGAGTTTTTGAGATAAGTATTAGTGTTTTGAGGCTTTTTTCGAGTAGATTATCGTGTACATATGTTGAATATTTGATTCTAAGTGATTGAGGAAGAAACCATTCGATTCTAGTCGAATAAGATCATAAAACGAGTAGAAAAAATTATCGAAATTGTCTGGGGAAATGGTGGTGCGGCGCGCCACAGATGCGCCAACAGTGCACCAGAAATAGGACTCTGAACTTAGGGGCTAGAGCCCCGCGCCAAAAATGCGCCTGGATCATCTGCCCCCATCCTTTTTCCGTCGTTTGCTCCGTTTAAGTTCTTCTAAAGTATACCTTTACTCCCTACTGATTCTAATCACTCTAAAGTACTTCTAAACACCTAGAAATCATTCATAACATTAATCACAACCTTTAATTCATAATCCAAATTCAAGGTAGAGTTAAGAGTTGAGTCTTGAGAGTTCTTTCAGACATTTTGAAAAAGTCCTTTGAGTCTTTTTAGGAGTCTTTTTCAATTTCAAATAACTTGTTTCAAGGCTCGAGTAAGTGAGTTTAAGAATGAGGAAAATGAATTCATGAGTCTACATTATCATCACGAGATCCTTCATAACCTGAATCATAACTCTTGAATTCATAATTCAAATTCAAGAGAGAGTTAAGAGTAGAGTTCAAGAATGTCTTTGAGTTCAATTGTGAATCCTTTGAGATCAACTATAGATTTGAACTAAGTTTTGAGGAAGTAAGTATGAGAATGAGAAAATTCATCTACATGAGTTCCATATTGTTATGTAGACCTTCGAGTCGAGTCGTTCATGCCCATAAATTTCGCATAAACTTCATAAATTGAGCATCTTTGAGGGGAGTAGTATCTTCAAGTTCTAAGTTGTTGAGCATTGAGTTCCTAACCCTTTTGAGATTATATTCCTAATCATGGGGATATTACATTAACCCATGAAGTCCTGAGTTGAGTTGCTCATGCCTATAATTCCGCATGAACCCTCTGAGTTGAGCATTCCTGAAATGAGTAGTATCATTGAAGTTCCTAAGTTCTGGAGTTGTTGAGTTTCGAGTATTGAGTCCTATGTATGGTTATTGAAAAATTTGAATTGAGTCATTCACGTCCATAATTAGGCATGAACCCTATTTTGAGAAGTTTTTTACAAATTTTTCTAAACTTGTTTTAAGGCTTTAGCAGTTGAGTTTGAGGGATAGTAGAGTTGAGTTCATTTTCGTTAAAATGATAAATGAGTATTCTCAAGAGTAAATGTTTTCAAATTTAAAAGAGGAGGAAACTGAGATTTCCAAAAGAGTTTTGAGCATATGAGTACCATCTCTTTTAAGAGAAAGATTTTTGAGTAATAATCTCAAACCACAGAAAGAGGAAATATTTTCTTTAAAACATAATGAGTTAAGTATATTTTGGGAGTAGTATTGAGCACCGATATGGGGAGAGTTCATACAACTCACATCCCCCATAAACCATGTAGCCAATGTGGGTAGAAAGGGTCATACTTTTTAAATGATTCCTTAATACCTTTAGCATAGACTAGTGGTTCCACTTAGTAGTAGGTTCTATACCCTGACAAAGTATAAGATAGTTCTGGCAGTGTGGGCTAGACGTTATATCATCACATAGCTCATAGTGATGGTTGTCAGTTAGAGAAACTCCCACAGAGATATTTTGTATTCTTATATACATAGAGTTTACTTTGTATTTTAATATACAAACAGAGTTATATTGTATTTTTATATACAAACTGAGTTATTATTATATTCTTCAATACATTGAGTTGCTATATGCTGTTTTAAAAGCTTTCCATATATTGCATCTTTTATTGTTGCTTTATATTGAGTTGAGTATCTAGAGTTGAGCATACATAGTCGAATATCTCATTATTGAGTTGAGCCTTATTTCACAGAGTTGAATATCTTATTATTGAGTTGAGCCTTATTTCACTGAGTTGATTATCTTATCAATGAGTTGAGCCTTATTTTCTCTGAGTTGAGTTGAACTATGTTTCTTTGAGTTGAGTTGAGTGAGTTGATAAGAGGTAAGTATGTTTCTTTTCCATTAGTTCAAGCTTATGTTGATGCTTTAGAATTCTTCTTACATGCTCGTACATTCCATGTACTGACACCATTTGGCCTGCATCTTTTATGATGCAGATACAGGTATTCAGGGTCATCAACAGAAGCTTCGTTGATACCACTTGCAGTTTCAGTCAGCTTTGGTGAGCCTTCTTATATTTCGGAGGACTTCACTTTTATCTTACAGTTAGTAGTTTTGAGATGTCGTGGGTCTTGTCCTGATATCCTTCTATAATAGTAGAGGTTTCATAGATAGAGAAAGTTGAGTAGTTTTCAGTATGTATCTTCTTTGAGTTGTTTTTTTTACAAACTTTGAGTTTTCTATTAAGCGTTGTTCAGATTATCTTAAAGATGAGTTTATTGAATTTAATTCAGTCTTTAAGCTTTTGTATGCTTGAGTTAGTCTTCCGCTTGTAGTCAGCCAGGATGAGGGTTCGCTTGGGGACCAACAATGGTTCTCGAGTGCCGGCCACGTCCAGGGTGTAGACTCGGGTCGTGATAACAACATACCCAGAAGGTATAGACAGAGTGGGAGTGATACCTAAAGGCTCCACAGTAGGAGCGAGATGAGCAATGTCTGACTCTAGGGTAGCAGGGTCCAATACCGGCGTGGTGTCAAGTGGTTCCTTCTGGCTGCGTCTTCTCTTAAATTATCGGCCTCAATCCTCTGGATGTCATTGGACGAGGCAGGAGTCACTCTCACATTTGTCTTCTCTATGAATGAAACTCCAGCTGCCTCACACAATTGGTGATCGAAACGGGGAAGAGCAATGAAGTTTGCTCTTGCTTAGCCCACATGAGCATTTCTTATTTAATTATTTGACCCACATGCAACTCTTCCTGGTCTATGATTATCCCAAACAATACTGCTTTTGGGTGCCGGATGATCAATTCATTTTGTTATGGCATGAGGTTGATACTAATGAATTCGAACAAAAAATGGGTCACCCACATTCATATATTTCTTTTCAAATTTTTACCCCGTCAACCAACCACGGGGAAGTAATATCATAAATCAAGGATGCCAGCCATTCTTTCAAGTCACCAACTTGTGCTTCATTCGTAGCTTATACATCTTCTCCCTGTTACCTTTTATGCTCAGAACTCTATTGATTGCTACTCGGTCACACTTCACAGTGATAGCAGAGAGCGTTTTACCTAGCATATTTTAATTTTCCAAAATTCGGGGTTTCTTCCCCATCTTCCATTTTTGAGCTTTGAAAACTCTAGAGTGGCAATTTGAAAGAGGTTTATGAAGATAAAACATTTAGGCAAGTGATTTTGACCCCAACCCTCTATTACCCATTCAATTCTTTATGATTTTAACATCAAATCCTTGTTTTTGAATACCAAACCTTGCGTCCTGCATCAATTAAAAGGGGATGAAGACACAGATAAACATAGAGATCCTACTTTGAAACAAAATCAGGGACGGGAGTCAGTGATGCAGAATTGATGGACTGATAATCAAAGGACATAAATCTTTCCCAAACAGAATTGGACTCAGCAGCGGATTTAAATGATTAATAGACTACCAAAATGCGTTTAACATCAAGAGGGCTTGTTAAGGCCAGAATCTTCGCAATACAATCTTCCTGAAACAGACAAACAATGTGCGCTTCTCTTACATTTACCATTCCAATTCAAATTCTCCATTGAATTTTATTACTTTAGTGTATATTTCTTTTGATGTGTTACAGTAGTAAAATAGAGAATAGAGAACCTTAGTGACCAAGGATAGTTTAATGTGTTACTAATTATGCAGATTAGAATTTGATATGCATATCTATATTATCTTTATAATCTTTGACTGAAGTTTAAAGTTTTACTTTATGTGTCTTACTAATTTTTCCTGATACTTTAAACTGCAGTCAAATAAATAAGACACATAAGTTAAAACTTTTAATTTCAGCCAAATTAATAAGACACATAATTAGTAACACATTAAACAATAGTTGGTCACTAAGGTTCCTATAAAATGGAAGTTATCTTTCTTACTGTCAACACATCAAAAGCATTACAGTAAAGTGATAAAAAAATTCAATGGAGAATTTGAATTGGAATGCTAAATATAAGAGAAATGTACCTTGTCTGTCTATGCTACTGAAAGATTGGACTACGAATATCTTGGCTTTTGAAGTTGTATGAGAAAATATGTAAAGTAGAGAAGAACAACTAAGATAGGAAGAGAGGAAGAAGAAGAAGAATTGAGAGAGGGAATCTTGTTATTCTCATTAATTGCAATGCCTTCAAGAGGCTTACCAGTACATCTTAAATAGACCTCAAACGTACACTAATCCTAACTAACTGACAATTGTTAATTAACTAACTTTCATTAAGTTAGTTAATAATGTAACTAACTTCTAATGTCTAAGTGACTCCTTCAATACTCCCCCTTAAGTTAGGTACTCTAAAAATGTTTTGAATACCTAACTTGGAACTCAAAACTTCATGTTGCATTGTGGGCAAGCTTTTGGTTAACATATCTGCAGGTTGTTCATTTGTAGGAATGTAGTTAGTAGAAATCATTCCTTGCATAACCTTTTCTCTAATGAAATGACAATCTATTTCAATGTGTTTAGTCCTTTCATGACAAACTGGATGTGCAACTATTTGTATAGCAGCCTTACTGTTACTATACACTTTAACTGGAATAGTAACCTCCACACCAAGTTCCTTCATTAATCCAATTATCCATACCAACTATCTGTTGAACTCTTGGAGACAATTGTTTGTTTCTTAGACTTCCATATGATAGGAGAGCCTCCAAGCTTAACTACATATCCTGTTACTGACTTTCTAGAGTTAGGACATGCAACCCAATCTGCATCCCAATAAGCTGATATATCAATGTTCTCATTGCGAGACAGTAAGACTCCCTGTCCTTGTTCTTTTTCCAGGTACCTAACTATTCTAACTGCTGCTTCTATATGAGACTGTTTAGGAGCTTGTAAAGATTGACTCAAAATCTGTACACAAAATGAGATATCAGGTCTGGTCATAGTGATGTACAAAAGTTTCCCTATGAGTTTCTGATAAGAGCCTTGATCAGCCATAGGTTCAGCTTGAGTTTTGAGCACATGATCATCATATTCCTTTGATGTTAACTGCACATTTGCATCCATAGGAGTCATAGCAGGTTTTGCAACCCCTAAACCAGCTTCATAAATTAACTCTAATGCATACTTCCTTTGATGCATTAGAATACCTTCTTTTGACCTAGTAAACTCAATACCAAGGAATCATTTTAACTCTCCTAAGTACTTCATTTTAAATGCTTCTTGTAAGTACCCTTTGGCGTCATTGATCATACTGAGACTATCACATGTGGTGATGATGATGCCTTTTATGCTTCTTTTTTGTAAACATTGAATGCTCATATTGACTTTGTTGAAACTTGAACCTAAGAAGTGCCTCAGTTAACTTGGCATTCCACTGCCTAGGAGCTTGTCTCAACCCATACAAGGATTTTTTGAGTCTGCACACTGTCTTAGTCTCCCCTGACTTTGAAATCCTTGAGGTAAATCCATGTAAATCTCAACAAACAAATCACCTTGTAGAAAGGCATTGAACACATCCATTTGATGTATATGCCATTGTTTTGTTGTTGCATTAGCAAGGACTGATCTCACAGTTTTCATTTTAACTACTGGAGAAAAAGTTTCTTGATAATCAATCCCTTCTTTTTTACTATAGCCCTTGGCTACCAACCTAACTTTAAACCTTTCCACTTCACCAGTGGCTTTGTATTTTATCTTGTAAATCCACCTGCATCCAATGGTTTTTTTCCTTCAGGCAAAGACACTACCTCCCAAGTGTTATTTTGTTGTAATGCACTAATTTCTTCCTTCATAGCCTCCACTCACCTAGGATCTTTGATGGCTTCACAACAACTTCTAGGTTCAGTGCATGCAGAAAAAGCAGCAACATAGGCTTGATACTTAGGTGCCAAATGATCATAAGAAATATACTTGGACATATGATAAGCTACTGTTTCATTAACACTTAGTGAAACAAAATCTTTTAACTAAACATGAGGATTTCTGTCTCTTACAGACCTCCTTGTAACACTGACTGGTGCCATAGGGACTTCCACTGGTCTAATTTCTTCTGGCTGTGAGCTTTGAACCTAACTTTAAGGTGTTGTAACTCCATGTATCACAACTCTTTCAGGTATGTCATTCACACCATATTCAATATCACAAGGAACATATAGTCTGTTACATGACATACTAGTGTTTGTTTTGAAAGGAAAAATATCTTCCCTAAACATAACATCCCTACTAACAAACAACTTCCTTATTTCTAGATCATAAAGTATATACCATTTCATTGAATATCCCATATGAACTGTCATTTTAGACCTTCGATTTAGTTATCAAGCTCCTGCACTACCTTTGCATAAAAGAGACATCCAATGACTCTTAAATGTGAGATACATGGTTTCTTATTGTAAAACACCTCATAAGGAGACCTGTTTTGTAATACTGAACTAGGTAGTCTATTGATTATCTGTACAACAACTAACATACACAGACCCCACAACCTAATAGGTATCTCATCTTGGAACCTTAGAGCCCTTGTTACTTCTAGCAAGTGCCTATGTTTTCTCTCAGCTACCCCATTTTGCTGAGGATTATAGGCACAACTTGTCTGATGAACTATGCCAAAACTGTTGAACAATTCCTTACACACTGAGTTGACAAACTCAATTCCATTATCAGACCTTATTACCTTAACAGACCTACCAAACTGAGTTTTAGCATACACAATAAATTGCTTAATGACCACACAAGCATCAGACTTCAATTTTAACAAGTAAACCCAAGTTAACCTTGAAAAATCATCAACCACAGTGAGAAAAAACTTGTTACAATCAAATGTAGGTACTTTGTAAGGACCCCAAATATCCATGTGTACAAGATCAAAGCATGCTGAAGTTTGTATACTACTTGTAGGAAATGAGTTTCTAATTTGTTTTGCATAAGGACAAACAATACAATTATTCAGTGTATTTGCTATATACTCAGCCTTTATTGACATAAGCTTGTTTAATGACTTTATGGATGCATGCCCAAACCTTTTGTGCCACAGTTCCACATCTTCAGACTTCTCATGAGTATGGTTTTCTTTTACAGTAAGAACACAACCATTGCTTTGAGACTGTTGTAACTTTGTACTTCCAGTTAGAATATACAGACCATTCTCCTCTCTACCAATCTCCCTCACCATTCCATTGGAGAGATCCTGAAACATGCAAAAATCAGGAAAGAAACTCACTGAGCATCCTAACTCTTTTGTGGGTTTTGACACATACATCAAATTGAACTTGAATTGAGGTAAATGCAGCACATTAGTCAAAGAAGTCCTTGCAGTAATACTACTAGATCCAACATGAGTGACTTTAGCAATATTTCCATAAGGTAAATAAACTTCTCTAGACGCTATAGTAGGTTTATCTAACAAGCTTACATCAGCTACCATATGATTGGTAGCTCCAGTGTCTACTATCCACTCTTGCATGTTTTAACTGAGTAAGCTACCATAGAGTTTGTAGCAGCACTGCTGTCTCTTATATTCTTCAAGAGATTCACAATCTGATTATATTGCTCCTTGGTAAATCGATACAACCCCATCTCAGACTCTCTAGCTACTTTGTGAAGAAGACCCAGTCTTGTATGCCACACTTTTTCCTTTGTAATTTGGCATACTTCCTTCAGCTACATTCTCACATGTATCACCCATCATATCACACTGTTCTGATTCTTGAAAGTGACCACCAGTGATCACATTATGAGCCCTCGCATTTGAGTTATAACTATTACTCCATGTCTGTACTCCTTTCTTTTTGAACCTGTTATAATTTGATGGGTATCCTACTAACTTGTAACACACTTCTTCGGTATGTCCTTTCATTTTACATAAATCACATTGTACATTGTAATTCTTTTTGTACCTTGTAGGACCATTCCTGGTAAACATAGCCATATCAAAATTACTACCACTTGAAGCAGGATTTGCACCCAAGATTCCAGAATTTACTACTATAGATCTTTGTCCTTCATCACTAATAATCATTCCATAACCTTGGTTAACAGTTGGCATAGGACTCATGAGCAAAATCTGACTTCTTGCTTGGTTATAGGAGTCGTTTAGTCCTATGAGAAACTGAAACAATTTGAACTTCTGAAGATGTATTACAAAATCATTGGATTTTTCACAGTTACAACAGGGACTAGGGACAAGAGCTTCAAACTCTTCCCACAAATTTTTCACCCTAGAAAAGAATGTAGAAATTGTAGCAGTACCTTGACTCAATGTAGCAATTTCCTTGTGTAAATTGAAAGTTCTTAAACCATCAACCTTGTTGAACCTTTCAAATAGATCATCCCATACTTCTTGGGCATTGGAAGCATACATTATACCTCCTAGTAATCCTTTTTCCACTGAATTCATCAACCAAGACAACACCACTGCATTCACTCTTTCACAGTGATTCCCCATCTCTTCTGGAAACACTTCTTTCTTACAGGAACCATCAACTAATCCCAATTTGTTTCTTCCAAGCAAGGCTACCCTCATAGATCTATACCAAATTGTGTAATTTTGTGTACCACTTACATTAGACTGGGAAATAAATAGAGGATGATTGTAGTCGATACCAGTCTTCTGACTCGATTCAATTGATTGTGACTGTGTAGATTGTCCTGCTTCCACCGTCATTGAAACATCAAAGGATATTTAGAGAATTTTTCAAGTTCTTCCAACAGAATTGAACACTTTTCGATCTGCTTTAGAGATCAATTCTTTCACCTAGAATAGGGATCGATTCTTTCAACCAGAGTAACTAGTCGACAACTCTGATACCATGAAGTTATATGAGAAAATATGTAAAGTAAAGAAGTACAACTAAGGTAGGAAGAGAGGAAGAATAAGAAGAATTGAGAGAGGGAGTCTTGTTATTCTCATTAATTGCAATGCCTTCAAGAGGCTTACCAATACATCTTAAATAGACCTCAAACGTACACTAATCTTAACTAACTAACAGCTGTTAATTAACTAACTTTCATTAAGTTAGTTAATATTGTAACTAACTTCTTATGACTTAACTAGCTATCTAAGTGACTCATTCAATAGTTTTAACAAGCCCTCTTGATGTTTGCCGAATTTCTCTAGTCTTTAAATCACTGCAATCAACTGCTGAGTTCGATTCTGTTTCTGTAGAAACTAGAGAGAATATTGAGAAATTTTTCCTTGTTATTCCTTCATTGTAAGGCAACGTATATATACAACTATTTTGTGCAGAGAAAGAAAATAACAAAACTAAGGAAAAGAGTAACAAACTATACAGCTGGCTAGATATTATTTGTTCAAGTAAAAACAAAGAATAACTAATTCTATATTCAGTACAAAGAATCCTATGCAGGTGTAAGGCTAAGATTTATGCCAACACTTTCTGATCCAAAGGATGAGATGGTGCCATCTGTCATTCTAGAAGATATACATCTTCTTGTCTTCATTTCACTTGAATCAGATTCTACCGCTACTCTATTCATCTTGAAAATCTCTTGTTCTTTATCAACAATGTTACTGATAAATCCAATACCCCCCTTCAAGTTAGAGGGGATCGAAGAGAGACCCAGCTTGCAAAGACAACGAGAGTGGGAAGGACCAGACAAGGGTTTAGTAAAGAGGTCAGCGAGCTGAAACGATGATGGGACAAAGTTTAAGGAAATCAAGCCGGCACAGAACCGTTGACGGACGAAGTGACAGTCAAGTTCGACGTGCTTTATCCGTTCGTGGAAAACAGGGTTGCGGGCGATATGAAGAGCAGCTTGACTGTCAGAATGGATTGGGATAGGTAGGGTAGGTGAGACGGAAAGATCGGTGAGAAGACGGTGAAGCCAGGTCAATTCGGTGACAAGTCGTCGCATTGAGCGGTATTCCGCTTCGGCGGAGGACAAAGAGATAGAGATCTGCTTTTTAGACTTCCAGGAGATTGGAGAACCGCCGATGCTTATGAAGAAACCACTTATAGACCGACGAGAGTCAACACACGATGCCCAATCGACATCATAAAAAGCGAGAAGAGAAAAAGAAGGAGTTGAAGAAAAGAACAGACCTTGGGTAGGGGATCGACGGAGATAGCGAACAACACGAAGGGCAACAGTGAAATGGGGAATACGAGGGTGCTGCATAAATTAGGAAAGATGTTGAACAACAAAACAAAGGTTTGGGCGAGTATGAGTCAAATAATTCAATTTACCCACAAGGCGGCGATAAGTAAATGGGTCAGCAATGGGTTCACCAGAATCAGAAGAAAGCTTACAAGAAGGATCCAAAGGAGAAGAAGCCTCTGGGAGATGGTCACAGTCATATTCAGAGAGCAAATCAAGAGCGAACTTTCGTTGACATAAGATGATACCTTAAGGTTCCCGAATAACCTCTAAACCAAGGAATAATGTAAGTCTCCTAAATCCTTAATCTTAAATTCTTTATTCAAGAAATGTTTCAATTTTGCAAGTTCGGAAGGATTGTTTCCAGTGAGAATGATGTCGTCGACATAGACGACAACTATTGAAATAGAATCTCCCATTCGTTTAAAAAATAGACTATAGTCATTTAGGGAAGAACTGAACCCCTTGAAGTTCAAAGTAGCTGTGAGGCGAGAATACCATTCTCGAGAGGCTTGGCGTAAGCCATAGAGTGATTTGTTGAGCTTGAGAACATGGGTGGGACTAGGACTCTGCATACCGGGGGGGAACTTCATAAACACTTCCTCCTGTAAATTGCCATGCAAAAAAGCATTGTTGACGTCCAGTTGAGTCAAAACCCAACCTTTCTTAACAACAATCGCAAGTAAACACCTGATAGTAGTCATTTTCACTAAAGGGGATAAGTTTCATTAAAATCTACTCCTTCATGTTGAGTATCCCCTCTAGCCACTAAACGAGCTTTTAGTCTTTCCACAGTCCCATCTGAGTGATGCTTAACCTTGTAAACCCACTTACAAGCAAGAGCCATCTTACCAACAGGAAGTTCAACTATTGTCCAGGTTTGATTAGCCTCTAGGGCATCAAATTCGGATGTCATGGCTTGTTGCCAACTAGGATATTGAGCTGCCTGAGAGAAACTAAGTGGTTCACTAATGTTAGAAATTATTCAAGAACTTGTTGATTAAGAATAGAAAGAGCAGAAACAGGCAAGGATGATTGAACAACAGGATCAAGAAAATGTGAAGAGAGATCAGTTAGGACAACATAACTGCACAAGTAATCCTCTAAATAACTAAGAACTTTGCTGGTCCAAGTTGATCTCCTAGGGGCAGAGGATATGATAGATGGTGAGGGGGTGTCAGTTGAAACAGAAGAATCAGTAGAAATGATAGGCTCAACAGGAGTGGAAGGAGGATTTGAATGAGGAGGAATAGGCTGAGAATGGGGAAGAACAATACCATCAAATGGGTCTGGAGAAAAGGAAGAAGAAGGAAAGAGAGGAGAAGTGAGAGAAGTAGAGGAAAAAGGAAAGATAGACTCATGAAAAGAGACATCTCTAGAGATAAATATATTTCTGGTAGATAGCTCTAGGAGTTTATATCCTTTCTTGCCTTGAGGGTAGCCAATGAAAACATAAGAAGTGGCTCGAGGAGCAAACTTGGGCCTATTTTGTGAAGGAGTGGATGCAAAGCATAAACAACCAAAAGTTTTGAGAAAATCATAGGAAGGAGGCTTCCCAAAAATACCTGATATGGTGTCATACCTTTAAGAACAGAGGAAGGGAATCTATTTATCAAAAAAGTGGTAGTAAGAAGACAATCACCTTAATAGCATATAGGTAACTTAGACTGATGTAAAAGAGCCCTAGATGTTTCCAAAAGATGTCTATGTTTCCTCTCAACAATGCCATTTTGTTGAGGTGTTCCAGTGCAAGAGGTTTGGTGAATTATCCCCTGTGAAGCAAGAAACTCAGAGGTTACAGTACCACTCCCTAATTCTAGAGCATTGTCTTATCTAATAACCTTAACTTTGCAGTTGAACTTCCTATCAACTAGAGAAAGAAAATGTTTGAGCATAAAGAAGGCATTGCTCTTTGTGGAAAGAAGATAGGTCCAAGTGCATCTACTAAAATCATCCACAATAGAACCATCATGAGTAGATGACTTGTAAGGTCCCCAAGTATATATGTGAATTAGCTCAAACTTATGAGTAGTTTTAAGGGAACTATTAGGAAATGGTAATTTAGATTGTCTAGCTATAGGACAAATATCACAAGGACAATCAACTTTAGGCAAAAAAGAAAAGAAACTCATAGATTTCATTGAAGAGAAGGGTAAATGCCCCAATCTGTTGTGCCATAGTCTTACATTAGAACTGAAATTTGAAGAAACTACATTACTAGAAGAAACTGCATTACATTCTGGAATTGTAAGACTAGAAAGTAATCCTAAGCTATTCTTAGAACTGTATTGAAGAGGAAAGACTGGTGACTGGAGGACGTAAATGCCATTTCTAGCTTGACCAAGAACCTGAGGGGTCTTCACTAAAAGGTCCTGCATAAAACAATGAGTAGAAGAAAAACTTAGTAGGCAGTGATGTTGTTTGCAAAATCTATTGACAGAAATTAAATTTATTTTGAATGATGGAACAAGCAAAACATCATGAATAATCAACTTGGATGAAAGGGAAACTGACCCCCCATGAGTAACCTTGACCTTAAAAGAATTAGGAAGACTGATAGTTAAGGGAGAAGGAAGAGGATGAATACTGGAGAAAAATTTGGTGTCATATGACATGTGCTCAGAGGCACCAGAGTCAATGATCCAAGAATCAGTGCTCACATAATCAACAGGATTATGAAAAACATTACCAGCACATTGAACCATATTAGCTGCTACTTGTGACATCAACTTCTCTGGGTCTCCAAGATCAACATGCTTAAGCATCTGAAGTAAGTAATTAAGCTGCTGAGGGGAGAATAGGTTCCCATCTACTTCAACAAACACAGTGTGCTGAGCATTAGGAGTCCCCAAGACTGCATTGCTTTTGATCCCCACCTTGAATTTTGGACTCTTGGTGAACTGAAAATCAGCAGGAAACCCAATAATCCTGTAACACTTGTCAATAGAATGACCTGGCTTCTTGCAATGAGGACAAACCAAGTTGTTCTTCTTTCCCTTGTACTCATAGGGTTGAGATTTGTTAACAAGAATTGGCTGCTGGACTGCTGAATATGAGGATAAGTCAGCAGGAGACTAAGGATTGTGGTAGATCTCTTTCTGTTTCTCATCTTGGATCAAGAGAGAATAAGCCAGGTTCACACTGGTAGTGGAGAAATCATGATGATGTTGCTTCTTATAGATCCATAGCTATCATTCAAACCCATTAGGAATTGAATGAGCCTCTCATCTTGCAGAGATTTCAACCTCTTACTCTTTCCTCCACAAGTGCAGTCACATGCACACATCACAGAACAGTGGAGAGCATCAAGTTCATCCCATAATAACTTAATTTTAGTGAAGTAGCCTGCTATATCACTAGTTCCCTGTAGTAAATCACTAATCTCTTTCTGCAGATGATAGAGTTTGGCACCATTAGACTGTCCAAATCTATCCTCAAGATCAGCCCAAAGGCTTTCAGCACTCTTTGAATACAGGACACTAGCTTCTATTTCCTTTGAAAGGGAGTTTAGCAACCAAGATGTCACCATGTCATTACAACGATTCCACAACCTGAGGTTGGATAAACCAGCAGCATGTTCTTTACAACTCCCATCTATGAAACCAAGCTTATTCTTGGCCGAGAGTGCAATGAGGAGAGCCCTCTTCCATCCTGCAAAACCATGACCATCAAAGACAGTGTTGACGAGGATCATGCCAGGAGAGTCTGAGGGATGAAGGAAAAATGGATCATTAGAGTCCATAGTTGGAGATCCAAAAGCTATGACTGTAGTAGGAATGGGAGCTTCTTCAGTATTGGGCATTTTTGGATCAAGGGAGAAGAATGAAAAGAGAATAAAGAGGAACATGATCAAGAATTAACCTAAATGCTTTGATACCATGTAGAAACTAGAGAGAATATTGAGAAATTTTTCCTTGTTATTCCTTCATTGTAAGGCAACGTATATATACAACTATTTTGTGCAGAGAAAGAAACTAACAAAACTAAGGAAAAGAGTAACAAACTATACAGCTGGCTAGATATTATTTGTTCAAGTAAAAACAAAGAATAACTAATTCTATATTCTGTACAAAGAATCCTATGCAGGTGTAAGGCTAAGATTTATGCCAACACTTTTTGATCCAAAGGATGAGATGATGTCATATGTCCTTCTAGAAGATATACATCTTGTTGTCTTCATTTCACTTGAAACAAATTCTACTGCTACTCTATTCATCTTGAAAATCTCTTGTTCTTTATCAACAATGTTACTGATAAATCCAACAGTTTGGGAGAGATTTCTACCCTCTGATTATCAGTCCATCATTTCTGCATCACTGACTTCTGTCTCGGATTTTGTTTCGAAGAAGGATCTCTATGTTTATCTGTGTCGTCATCCCCTCTTAATTGATGCAGGTCGCAAGGTAATAATAAATGAACAGTAATCTATTTTTAGAATACTAGACAAGTTAAAGTGAACAAGTAATTGATTGTGTGTTTCTTACTTTATTTAAGCTATTGTTGAACAAAGTTTCTTGCTGGAAAAACTAACTAGAAAGAAATGTTACTTTCTAGGTGCAAGGGATCCTGATATTCCATTGGTTGATATACCACAATAATGGGAATGGACTTCACTGCCAGAGTCCAGGTTTGCCTTTGTTTGCAATGGTTGATATCTTTGACTATAATTTTCTCAGACTTTTGTTTTGTTAAGATATTCTGAAAAATTAACTGTACTGAGTGATTCGTAGTTCAAATATATTATTACCTCAGTCCCAATTTATGTGAATTAATTTGACTGGATACAAGGTATGAAAAAACTTTACAATGTTTCAAAACTAAACTATGCACGAGTAAAATATGTGTCACACACGAAATACCTTTTTTCACAGATATTATATATGCATTTAGATGACAATTGTGTTTTCACATATTATAAAATCAGGTTTCCAGAGGTGGCTAAGCTCAAACGTATTTGGTCGGTAGATATTGGGGGCACAATAAGAGCTGGGGTTCTGTCACCATGGACATCCTACGCAGCTTACCTTGCTTACAGGTTTGAAGATGAATTTGGATTTAATTATCGACCCTCAGAGGTTTTAGTTGGAGTTATTGGTGTTGAATTGGACAAACGATTTGCAACTCTGGTGCCAGAGGGCGAGGAGTCAATTTTGTTGGGTTTTAAATGGTGTGAATGGAAAATGAAGAGTTGTGACTTTTATGAAGAGTTGTGACTTTGATGAAAAGTTGTGACTTTTATGAACAGTTGTGACTTTTATGAAAAGTTGCAACTTTTATGAAAAGTTGCAACTTTTATGAAAAGTTGCGACTTTTATGAAAAGTTGCGACTTTTATGAAAAGTGGTGACCTTTACGAAAGATGGTGACTTTCCGAAAGATTGTGACT